>JAOYSI010004446.1:2229-14312 GCA_025775065.1 Hiodon alosoides
CATGGGGAGGTCCCTGGCCAACTCAATAGATGGGAGTGGTCTAGTTGAGGATATAGGAGAGGAGGGGTTGGGTGAAGATTGCCCATGGGGAGGTCCCAGGCTAACTCAGTAGATGGGAGTGGTCTAGTTGAGGATACAGGGGAGGAGGGGTTGGGTGAAGATTGCCCATGGGGAGGTCCCTGGCCAACTCAGTAGATGGTGAGAGCTGAGCTCCTGGACATTGGAATTTGCTCGGTCACAGTACACACCCACTGGTCCTTGCGTCATCTGAATGGACCGATTTCAGCTTCTCTATCAGCGTTTACGGGTAACAGAACAGACATCCCCCCTGCGCCCCTCCCCCTCGCTGTCTGTGACTTACCCTTTCTCCGCCGACTGACGCTGCTTCAGTAGTCTGTGATCACGGTGGAGCCGTCCTTCTGACACCCAGACAACATGTCGTTGGGGTTCCACCACGTCTAAAGTTTCTTTGTTTAAATGACCCCACAGGGTCCGACTTCTGCGACCCCTGCGCAATACCGCTATCCTTGCAATCCACTCGGCTAAGCAACAGTGACCGCGAGTGAGGGGCGAGTGAAGCGCGGCGTTCGGGAACGCTGGGTGGATCAGGAGTTCACGGTCAGGGCCATCCCCTGTTCACCAATGTGTCGTGCTCCCAGCCAGCAGATCCAACGGAGACGGATGAAACGCACAGACGCACTCTCTTCCTCGGTGAAAGACAGGGAGGACCTGTGCATTGTAGCATCCACTTTGATTAGGTTTTAAAAAAAAAAAAACCACCCTCACTCCGGGGCTCAGGGAGTAAGCTTGCGGGAGTCAACTCGAAGAAGAACGCACTCACGCCGGGGGTTTGTGGGATTCCCCACACCTGCTAAAGGAGTCGACCTTCACCCCGTCGTTTTGCCGCCTTCCATAATTTAGACAGATCCTCGGCCCGGTCGCCTTGAATTTTAACACGGAGAAGAAATCCGCTCGTCGAGCCACAGTGCCCGCGGTTCACACTGATCTCAGAGCAGCTGCAAACCACACGCACCTCCGCTGGCCCCAAACCCTTGGACACTTTCACCCCTGTGGAGAATAAAGACAGAGAGATATCTGCATCCGAGAGGCCATAGAAAACGTAACGTTGTGATTTACATGTCAGATGATGCATCTGCTTCGTAGTGGTAGTGAGTATGTGCATCTGTCGCCCGTCTTACCCTCTGTATGGTCATGGGCTACACTTATGGAAGTAAATAATGTTAAAACAGATGAATGTTAGCTGTAAACACAGACGAAACTACTCTCACTGGCTTAACGGAGTTGTGAACACTTGTCCCGGCATGATCTATTTGTTTAGAAAATTAGACCCAAAGCCGCAGGTGCCATTGTTTATCCAGAAACTGGTTCCATCACCTGGGCAGCTGTGGATCTGGGGTGGTTTCCCGGGGCAACGAACGAACGAGGAGCCGTGGCGAGGAGCCTTCTCAAGTGACTGAGCAGAGTGGACACAGGGCAGGTCAAACGTCAGGAGTGCCCGTGAGGCACCCAAACAGCCCCTTTAAGCTGAAACTGTCCCCTCCGATCCAGCCTAACCCCAAACCCCTCCCACCCCCCTCGCCGCCGTAAAACCAGAGATGTTGTCGTCTTGGCTACTATTTTTGCACCTTTTTAACACATTTACACTGTGAAGGAAAACTTTCACCCGACAAGAGAGGGTTACCTTTTCAACTTATGGCAGCCGTGAAGAAGACAATACAAAACTGTGGCTGGTGTGAGTGACAGTGGCAGAGCAAAGAGCAAATAAATATTAGACGGGAAAGGAATTTCTCCTCAGAATTCTTTAAAGCGCCTCTCGACATGCTGCTTTGCTTCTTTATAATTAAAGTAGACATTAACTGCGTTTGCATTTAAACTTTCAAAAGAGTGCACACTCCCACACGCACTCCCACACGCACTCCCACAGACGCACACGACAGTGAACAGGAGCCGTGAAATTAACGCGCTTTTTCGCCACTCCGCTTACTTCTGTGCAGTCCTGCGCACCCGTTTGCGAGACGCCTCATTAACGCCAAGCCTCTCACAGCTTTTTGGACGGCTTGTTGCGAGAGTGCCTGAGCGATGTTCTGCATTGGTCACAACGCACCGCCGTACACGTCGCCCCCCCCAGGCAGTCTCTACAGTAAGCCGCACACAGCTCGGAGCACGGGTCAGAATCGTTACCTTTCTGAAGACACCTGGGCGTCCCGTGGAGTATGCTCCCCTTTCTCTCGCAGTGCCCTTTTAACCTCTGGGAATTCCGGGTCTTTCACAGCGTCCCGGGGGCACCTGCGTGCAGAGCCTTGGGGCTGAGGGCTGAGGTCTCTTCCAAGGGGACGGGATGGTGTCGGAGGACAAGCGAGGAAAGTGACAGGACGGGCATGCCGGGAGCCTGGTGTCTGGTGTCTGGTGTCCCGGCTTCCTCTGGAGGGTTCTGCTAATCGGGCTTCGGTCCTCGCCTCTCTCTTTCACTCCTCCGTTCTTTCGGTCTCTTTTCTCCGCTCTCTCTCACCACGATGTGTTGTCAATTTCACAGCCTTTTGCTTGACTGTGGAGTGTGCCAGCAACCTCTCTATTACTCCCACTCCCCCACTCCCTCTCGCTCTCTCTCCCTCTGTCTGTCTCTACCCCGTCTCTCTCTCTCTCGCTCTCGCTCTCTCCCCCGTCTCTCTCCTCCGTCCCTCTCTCTCTCTCTCTCTCTCTCTCACTGCGGTGGTTTGCAGAGCTCCATCCAGTTCTGATTGGTCCCTCGTAACAAGCTTAACCCCTTCCTGTCTGCAAAACAGGTTGCTTTGCTCTCAGCCTATCCCCTTCCCAGCTGCGATTGCTTCCGAGGGAGACGGACATCCTTTAGGGTTGTGTTCTGACCTGGTTCTGGTCCCCTGCTCCTTTCCCTTGTGGCTTTACTGCAAAGACACAACTGTAGGAGTTGTCGTTGACTAAAGAGGGGGCTAACCGTGGGAGAAGCTCGAGTCCACACGCATGAAATATTCATGTTAAAAAAAAGACCACAATGAAAATGGAAAAATGTCTCTATGTTGAAACATTAAAAAACAGCAAAGAGATGGCCTGCAGCTTTTGGGATAGGGAGGGGGTAGGAGAAAGGATCTGATTTATGGCTTTAATTATGTTTTGCCGTCAGATCACCGGGAGTACGGTCACCCTCTGTTCGGTTATTTGGCCCTTTCATCACGTGCAGTCCTAGCAAGAGGCAGCCAGGGAGCAGGTTAACAGGGAGCGAAAGGCCAACGGTGTCTACAGCAGGTGAAGAGACTGCCCCTGTGTCAACTGGGCCTCTTCACGTTCCCCTCCTGTGTTGCGCCAGGTAAGCAGACAGCCCCTGTGTCGGTCGGCATGGCAAACGAGGGGAGGAGCCTGTGCCCGACGCGCGAGGGGAGGAGCCTGCGCTTGACTTGAGGGGAGGAGCCTGCGCTTGACTTGAGGGGAGGAGCATGTGCCTGACAGAAGGGGAGGAGCCTGCGCTTGAAGCAACACGCGATGAATGGAGCCTGAGCTCGACACTAAGTCTGCTGTCCCAGTTGTAATGCTAAAGCTCTCTGTCCTTCGCCGTTTTACCGTTTAACCCAGATGTCCCAGATGCACCACTAGCCATGTGAAAAGGGCTTTATTTCTGTATCATCTCAAGCGATTCTGGAAACCCAGTCTTGGTCTTCAAAGCCAAAAGCAAAAGTTGTGCCGGTGTTCCACTCCACCACATAGAATCAGTTATCCCATCGAGCATCGGTTATCCCATTAACATGAGGGAATTATTCACTCTTTACTAAATTAAAAACCGTGCAACATGACATGGCCAAGATTTATTTAATTACATTCATGTACAAATTTAAGCGTATCAATTATTATAATTATTATAAATGATACACATTTAAGGATTCACATTAACGATGGGGGCCATCGCGAAGCTGTTACCAAAATTTAACCGGACAGCTAATTAGTGTTCGTCCCTCCGCTGATCCCTCCCAAAGCAGACACCTCGATTAGAGTCTTTACGCAAGGCCACGACTCCAAGGCCAACGCAGGGTTAAGTCACGGTCATGCTGAACAGAAGGGCTCTGACCCCACCATAACTCTCCACGTCACTTTTGGTGACTCAGGTTGCCTCTAAATGGGAAAGTGGCGTGGAGGAGAGAATGCCGTTTAATATTTCATTCAGCCATTAATACGTTGGGCCCGTTTCCCGTTTCCACCCTTCACCGGTCTAATTGTCAGTACATTATTCTCTCTCCCTCTCCCTCTCTCTCTCCTCCCTCTCTCCCTCTCTCCCTCCCTCCCCCCCAGATTATGTGCTCCACGTTTAATCCACACTGGCCGATGCTAGGCCACTTCACTCACCTTATTTCATTCCCCAGGCGCTGCCGCGGGCTGAAAGGGAAGGGGCGGAGCCCGGCGCCAGCCGACTCCTGCTCATAGGCCCAGCGTGCGCCGTCACCCTGCTGACGGAGCGGTCAGTGTGAGACGTTCAAGTGGACAGATTCCCCCCCCCCCCCGAATCGGCCCGCGGCCCGCGCCTCGCGCACAGCAGTGAGGGGATGGCTGAGGGGCGTGCTTTGGTTCTGCTGGTCTGCGAGATTTTTCGATGATGGATTGTTTTCTGCCTTCAGGGTCCGTGATCCCAGCTAACGCTGTGTGGAACGGAGAAACGGCCAGTCCTGATTTCGACAGAGCCACGGTCTGGTGAATCCGTCATCCAGGGTTTATCCCCACCCCCGTGTTGGGGGTACCCAAACAGGACACCGGTGAGAGACGATTCATGCCTCTGTGATCAGAGCGACCCAGACGGCTCAGCAGACAGCCTAGGAGCTGGCGAAAAACGATTAGTGACCTCATCCCGAACCCGGCACATTAGCTGTCGACCATCGGCACGGTCGGCTCACGAGCACGGCGGAACGGCGGCGAGCGGCGAACTAAAGTTCTACACAGCCTTCGATGCCCCACCAGCTAGATAAAGCTGAACACAATTTCAGCAAATTAAGTGTTTCTTTTTTGGCGTTCAAATATCTCCAAAGTTGCCTTTCATGTCAGCAGTCGTCTGTTCTGCGACCTTTCAGTCATTTACTCCTCTTTTGAGGGAAGTTTCACGGCTGGTTCTTTCCTATGTCGCGTCTCTGCCGGTCTCCGGCTCCGTGAACCTTGCTGAAGGTCATCTTCACAACATCTGATTGGGTTGGTTTTCTGGGCTGCGTGCGTTTGTGATGGGCGAGTGGGGTTCTGCATCCTGAATCCCTCCACAGCCACCCCACAGAATCTGCTCTGTTTATGGAGTCACAGGGATTTTACTCTTTTTACGCTATGCGTTCTTTACTTATGAATTCACTCGTGCCGCTGCTCACTGATCAGGCATGCGAGATAAATGTGGTTTGTCCGGAGTTCAAGGTGGTAGAGTATAACTGCTGGCCCCCCAGGAGGAGAAGTCTGGAGGAGGAGTCTGGAGGAGGAGGAGCTGTCCGGAGGAGGAGCGGTCTGGAGGAGGAGCTGTCCGGAGGACGGGCCTGGGGAAGCTGTTTTCGGTCACGTTCTCCACTTCTCCAGGGGCCCCTTTGCATGTGGTCGAGAGACAAGCCTAACATTGGGGGTCGTGACCGAGGGGGGGGACTCCATGGTGGGTCGTGACCGAGAGAGGGCTCCAGCTGTTCATGGCTGGGTGTGATCGGACATGGTGCAGAGCAGTAAAGACTAAGGCATACGATTGTTGTATCATTGCATTATATAGCCTAATAAAACCTACAAGTGTAAATGTGTACACTGACCTAGAATCACCATTAAAGAAGAATACAGAGTGACATGCTGTGCTTTGAAAGTAAATAAAAATACTGTCTAACGACTACTGTCGAGGGAAGAAGACCGAACCGGCAAAAGTGAGGTTTTGGCACCGTGCTACTTAATAATTGTAAACAATAATAACTAAAACAAAAAATTAGAGTCATTTATTTGTTTGTAATGCGTAGAAAAACGCATTGAAACGGATCCTTTTTACAACGCCCTTCCTGCTAATCGCCAGTAAAATTTGCCGGGAGATTATGAACAAGCTGTAACCTTTAAAGCGTTCAGCTCTCTTTGTGAGACAGATGCTGTGAGTTCAGCAGATGTTGTGAGTTTGTGTCCGAGACTAGCAGACAGTAAAAGCAGTCAGTTTTTTCTTCTTGCGACTACAAGCATCTGATGGTCTAGCTGTGGTGATTTTCTTCTTGCGACTACAAGCATCTGATGGTCTAGCTGTGGTGATTTATTCCAACTCTAAAACTTGTTATATTTTCACACCAAAAAGCTTGTTAGAGGATGAAGACATAATAAACCCGTCCAACCGAAAAAAGAACCTTTGAGTGTATAACTAAGTACCAGGAATCAATGGGGTCTGATTTAATAGCAGACCCCCCCCACTCTCACCCGTTCTCCACGCGTCCCGTGGAGACGACGTCCTGGCGCGCCGAGGCGGGTCAGCGGAACAGCGCGACCCACCACAATAAAGCAAGCCTGTCCCCCAAAGGTCGGATCCACACCGCGAGGGCAAGTGACGGAGACCCGCGCCCCACAGTGGGATCCCGGGACAGGAAAACCACGCTGTGAAGGGGTGACGGCCGCAGCGACGAGGACGCTTTCTCAAGGACCGCTCGGAGGTCGAGGACTTCCCGTGGAGGCCAAACATCTGTTTACGCTCTCTCCTTCGGAGAGCGACGGGAAGACGTGGGAAAGAGGAGATGTTCCCGCAGGGATGGGCGGGTGCTTCTGGGATATCTGGACCCAGGCGCGCCTCACGGACACCCGCCACAGAATTTCACGTCTCATCCCCTGACATTGGAATCGCAATCGCGCACCAAAACAAATACAACGGGATAAGCGTTTATGTTATCCGCAAACGTCAAGAAAACAAACGTCTGAAATTGCCTTCATAAGAAAAAATACTCTGTATTCCTCACGACTACATGACCATCTTATCAGCGTGTCTGTATGGCTTGATTTAAAAAAATAAACTGCTGACTCTCTTGGTGAGTTTACAAAACGGCAGCCCCCCTCCCCCCCCCACACTTTTGTCATGTCTGAACTGCCACCCTGTCTCTGAGATTAATCCCCTCGTTTCCATGGCTTTCCCAACCCACTGACTTGAAAATGAATCTTTATCCACTGGTTCAACAACAGGAGGGGCCCAATGCAATGCTGTCCAAAGCCTACATAGACTATTGGGTCCAGACAGCCAAGAGCCACAGAGATTGCCATGTAACTGCCGTGTTTATTTTATTCGCTAGGCTTGATTCTCGGTGTAATTTGTGTCATTAGAAGCCGCAGTTTAAAATGATCGTTTTAAAGATGTTGGGGAGGGTTCTAGCTTTAAGCATAACGTTACCGAAAAACTGGACTCCAGCCGTTCTAACCGAGCCAAGCTCGTTTCGCGTTAATAGTCAGATGTGTACCAACACCTCCAAGGAAGGGGTACGATACTCCAATCCATCAGTGTACTGCTGTGCGCCAAGCAGGTGGGTCATGGGTACTTCACAATTACTGTTTGAAAATTTTGTTTTATTTGTCGTCTATTCCATGCTAAGGCCACCATTCGGTGGAGGCCTGTTAAGAAAGGGCCCCACACGCAGAGAATGTGTGGGAAAAACTAAAGCGGTTTTTCAAGGCTGCACACGTCAGATGGCCGGAACATTCTGGCCCTCCTCCCTGAACTGCATCTGCACAGACATCGGTGGGATTTACCCCCGTGTGACGCGATGGCGTGTTCGGTGTCACCTCCTCCCACGTGTGCCATTTCTGCGGCCGGCTTTTCTCCACGTGACCCCCAAGTGTGGCCCCCGCCACCGTCCTACAGCGTTCAGGTGTTCAGCACCTGTTACGCTGCATGGACATCCACAAGTGTCTCAAACCTCTTCACTGACACAAATATTACCGTTCCACTGCAGCCCCCGTCTGGCCTGTCCGGGGTCGAGCCGCTCACAACGAGAGTCGCCTCTACGCGCCTGTCTGGCCTGTCCGGGGTCGAGCCGTTCACAACGAGAGTCGCCTCCACGCATCTGTCTGGCCTGTCCGGGGTCGAGCCGTTCACAACGAGAGTCGCCTCTACGCGCCTGTCTGGCCTGTCCGGGGTTGAGCCGCTCACAACGAGAGTCGCCTCTGCGTCGGCCGTCAGCCATCTCCGTCTCAGTTTGAATTGGATGTCGGGAATACTCGAGCGGTCCTCTGGCGCTGAACTTGAGCACATGAGAGGAAATGAACTCCGCAATAAGAAATGATTTGTGCATCTTGTCGGGGGGGCATCTGTGAGCGTCTGCGAGGCTTACGCGTCTACGCTGCCCCAGGATGTGACATCGTGAACAGAAACGACATTCAGCGCAACTCTCCCATTTTACGTGGTTTTGTTCCTGCGCCTGACCCCCCTCCGGTGATGGTAAATTACACATCACATGTTGTTAAAGTCACTGAGCTGAGGAACTGTGGGAATTCATTTGGATTGCTCATTCAGCCGCACTGACAAGACCGTCTCAGGATCCCTCCCTTTCGTATCAAGGGTGGCATACAGAGATTAGTATACACTGTGTCTAATCGGGCCTGTTTATATAAAACAGTTTCCTTCTGATTTAATAAAGAAACCTAATAAATGCTCAAATTCATAACCCCTCAACCCCCACCCCTTTATTTCCGGCCTGAATCACCCTGCCCTTTTCCCCATTCTTTGCAGCTGGTGCGTCAAGGCTGTGGCTCTGAGATAATACTGACAGCGATGTTGATTGATTTTAAAGCAGCCTGCTCTACCGTGTTGAAAAGGTCCGCGGCGTCCTGCCTCGCTCGATCAGCTGTCGCCGGCCGGCGTGGCCCAGGCACAGAGACTTTCAGATATGACCCGCGCCCGGGCTTTTGCCGACGGCGACGCGGATAGCGTTTGGCTGCGCTCACTCTGTCACAGCTATCGTCGTGAAGGTCCTACAGAGACTACAGAGCCAGTCAGGTCTGACGGGAATCGTTTGATCAAATGATCAAAACGCATGAAAAGTGAAAAATGTTTCAAGGTCACACATACCGAGACCGCGTGGCCATGTGATGTGCGTGGCGGGGGACCAGAAGGTCTGCTCTGCA
The DNA here is from genome assembly GCA_025775065.1 of Hiodon alosoides. Classification (NCBI taxonomy): domain Eukaryota; kingdom Metazoa; phylum Chordata; class Actinopteri; order Hiodontiformes; family Hiodontidae; genus Hiodon; species Hiodon alosoides. Next base: position 11,338 of record JAOYSI010004446.1, read on the forward strand.
ATCACGCCGGGAAACCTGGCGGCCACACAGCGCAATGCGTCGTACTTCTCTTGTTATTCTGCCCAAATAGGCACAGAGCCAATGTACTTCAATGGCCGAGATGTTACTGGTCCTGGCCGGACAAAGTCGCTTCCAGGGGGGATTGTGTCTAAGTCTGTATTCATCTAGAGCACGGTGTACATTTTGTGAGAGTTGCTCTTAAACTTTTCATCATCTGATTGCATGCTTGTGTATGACAATAAACAGACGTGAATTGACTTGACACATTCATGGTTTCGTCGATAATTATGTTAGATGGGATTGACACTGAAGTTGCTGCTTGATGATAAAATGACACGAAATGTTGCGGCCACACTGACAGTTGCTAGGCTGAGTTTTTGACGGCGCATGCCATATTTCTGACAGCTATTGCGGATTAGCTCATCAAAAAAAAAAAAAGATTTGAACTGAATCGGAATAAAACAGTGAGGGTAGCCTCGATACTTTGGTTGATACAAAAACATCTTAGCTCTCAACTTTACAAAACAAAGAAAAATTGTCTCTAAATTGTTTTAATGTCACTTTGTCAGGGTTAGGGTTAGGGTTAGCGATCAAATTAGCTAGCTCAGATCTCCATAGAAAAAAAATGATACGACAAGTTACAAGAAGGTTATTGATTTACGTCCCCATCTCAATGGAGCATCAAGTCAGAGAGAGTATTTGCAATACTTGTGCAATGGTCACGACGATTGAGCACTTCTGGGATTTTATTTAAATTAGAGAGAGAGAGAGAGAGAGAGAGGGAGAAGGAGAGAGAGAGAGAGAGAGAGAGAGAGAGAAGTGTGTCCAAGGACGTTCAGCACCCAAGACTGGCCTACTGTCCGAGAGCCTTCAGTGTCCCCCTACAATCTGTGGTCAGATTCTCTCCTCAGCACTTACTGTGCAGCCCTTTAGCACCTGCAGGCTGTGGAGAAGTCTTCACGCTCGGCTTTCAGCGGTCACTTCACAGGCCAAGCTGAAGGCATGAGTCTCATGACAACACAGCGAAGGGTCGTCAGCATGGAAACGCTGACTTGTGAAGGGTCGTCAGCGTGGAAACGCTGACTTGTGAAGGGTCGTTAGCGTGGAAACGTTTCACTTCTGAGGGCTTACTTAAAAGTTAGTCCTCCTCACACAAACGCACACGCAGATATTCACGCACGCACGCCGGAGATCAACGGGATAAATTCGATAATTTGGATTTTATTCTGCACCTCCTGACGCTTGGGATTTCATGCTTAGCCTATGCAAAGCTAACCATAGCTTTTCGGCTATAGAAATCTTTTTTTTTTTTGGTGGAAATGCACTTTTTAACGTCGCTGTTCAAACATTTGTAAAAGGATATCCACAAGAGTCTGAAGCCTATAATGCCTTAGGATGCTTTAAAAAGCTGGAAATAGCCGTTCTCCCGTTCTTTAAAGGAAACCTCTGCAGTGCGCCTGTAATGGGCCTACTTAAATAATCACTGCAAGGGACATTTTGTCCTCTGTGTACCGTTGAATTAAACTGTCTCATCTGGCTCGCCCTGTGCACCCGCGCACATCAAACCTTCCTTTGAAGGTCGAGGAAACCAGGGCCTGTGTCTTCTTTAACAAAGCGACTTAGCCTTATCACTGTCTTTGTGATCTGAAGCAGATCGTCTCGGGACATGGGGCGGTTTGGACCCTCCTACCGCTCCGTTCTGACGTGCTCCTGATCACCAAGACAGAAGTCGCGCTACATTGTTCCTGTTTGATTACGCATGGCTGACGTGTACGGTCAGGAAACGAAGTGCACAGTGATCGTCAAGAGCTCCACCTTCTTTATTAGGAGAGAGAAAGCACGCACTCCGATTGGGCAAGAGGTCCACCTTCTTTATTAGGAGAGAGAAAGCACGCACTCCGATTGGGCGAGAGGTCCACATTCTTTATTAGGAAAGAGAAAGCACGCACTCCGATTGGGCGAGAGGTCCACCTCCTTTATTTTGCCAACTCACATCTGACTGGTTGTATTGCTCTGCAAAACGGTATGGCGTTTCTCCAAATAAGAAGAAAGAGAATTGTGTGTCCAACATGTGCAGTTCAAGTTGAACCGTCTTGGCTTCCGTATTAGCGGTTCATGGGTGTTGGTCCAGAATGGACGTCTTGCAGAAGTAACACGATCATCTCGCCCCTGGGCCTGGTTTTATGTATTATATTGCGCACTTCAGGACCATTTTTTTTCAAAACCTTCTCTTTCCAGTGCTGCATCCAGAACCTTCTGGCTTTCTTTGCATTTCCCAACATTCCGCGTTTCCGTCGGAACCTCCACACGTTCTCTGCAGTTCCCTCAAGTCTGGAGAATGTCTAGTTTGTTGTCTTGTGGGTTATTCCTCAACTCACCCTCCTCCCTCTGCCTGCTAACATCTTGAGGGCGTCTCCATATTTTCTTTGCTGTCAACGGTATGTTCTTTCATTAAAATTGGATTTTTTCAGGGCCAGATGAATCAGGTCAGGTGAGAAATTTTTTGTTTCAATAATGGACAAACTGCATCCTTAGGGCAGCCTTAATTAAACACATGTAAGACGAGACTAATAGACACCAGAGTTATCTCATTAATGTTTGATTGATTGATTGTAGTGAGTTGGAAATGTGCCTAGCCAGCTGCACTGTGAAGTCCAGATTTTCTACATCGTGCGCAGAGCTACAGACAACATGTGGGTATGAAACTGCGCAGTGTGCCAAACTACACATCACCCTAGATACAGTCACAGCTAGTACTGTAGCAACAAGGAAGTCAATAGCCGCTTGTTTTTTTTTCCGTGGTGTGGAATGCATGGACACAGTGTGTGTGTGTGAGTGAGTGAGTGACTGCGTGTGACGGTGTGTGTGTGTGTGTGTGTGTGTGTGTGTGTGTGTGTGGGTGTGTGTGTGTGTGTGTCTGTGTGTGTGTGTGTGTGTGTGTGTGTGTGTGTGTGTGTGTGTGTGTGTGTGTGTGT
>JAOYSI010004447.1:1355-14311 GCA_025775065.1 Hiodon alosoides
TTTAGTTTACCCCCGAAAGGAAGGTTTGTTGGTGCAATATTTGTGTTTGCTAAATAATGACAAATAAAAGGCTTGAACCCTGCTCCAATGCCTTGTTCTCGCATACCCTCGCTTGCTACAGTATGGTCCTTGAAACATCATGAAAAGATATTCTCTTGATTTGTTTTGCTGTGCTAGTGAAGAGCAACCAAAGTAAAGGAATACCTGTAGCATTTTTTACTGTGGGTGAGGAATTCAGTGACATCTTGTCACTGTCTGAAAAAAGTTCTGGAAGCTGTTGGAGAGTTTTTGATGAAGTGAAAACACTTTTGATTAGAGGTCATTTTGGTTAGAGGTTGATTGCCCTGTAGCAATGACTTTGGTCTGCACCAAGTGGACTATAAAAAACCTAATATACAAATTGAATACTACGTTTTTAAAAATCAGTGTACAATAGTAACAATTTTGAAAGCAAACAAAAAACATACCATGTGATTAAGTGCTTTCTAACACAGACTTAGACATAATAAGTATAAATAAGATAATTATCAACATTTATTTTTATTTTTTAAAGGTGGTACACAGATTATCTTTTCTTCCTATTTTGTCGCTCTAACAGCCCGTGACGCTCCCTTCTCCTGCCAGCTCCAAAACCTGTCTGCCCACTGGGAAAACCAGGTCGTTAATAATGGCCGTTAATTAGCTGGATTCCCAGCAAGTGTTGACTGTTGTGCTACTCTCGCACGTGTCCGTGAGACGTGTGCACTTGGTTCCCCCCAATTTTGTATAAGTTATCAAATCAGTAGCAGGCACAGGATGTGATGGAAGGAATTCTAGCCTGAATGGTTGACAATGGATATCATATCACACATGGTTTATTAATGTCTTTGATGATTTTATTATGTATTAATGAGGTGCGGCCACATTGATGAGCATCAATAGACCCTACCAGAGACCCCATCCCATGCAGAGGAGCAGGCCCATGGCCTTAGTTTGGAGAAGGACACCGATGTTTCTGTAAAACAAAGAACATAGCGAGAGTAACAAGTTCATTACAATGTATCTGCCGGTCATAGCCTTTTCCACCTGTGTTATAACTGGGCTACATTGTACTTTTCACTGTACTTTCACTGTGGAGTTTGTAATTAGTAGCACCTGATATGGTTGTAGAGGAATATGTGTAAGTGAAGTGGTCCAGGAATCTGGAATGCCCAAGGCTGTGTCTGTAGAAAGAATTAGTTTCAGTCGGTCGAAGGCCTAGCTACTTGACTGTTGGATCACTTTCAGAATGTTATTCAGGGGTTTTGTAATTTCAGCATATGAGTCAACCTAGCCGCGGTTATAATTGCAGAGGCCCATAAAAGAGCGTAGTTTCTTAATTGTGGTCGGATCCTTGCAACTGTTCGGCTATGTGCTTGTTCCCGTTTCCCTTGTGAGATTAGCTGACTGAGGTAAGTGACCTGCTCTTGTATATGGGCCTTGTCAGGGCTGGCTTTGTGCCCATGTTTGTGGAAATTGTCCAGTAGACCCTGTAGGTCAGCTGTGTGGTTAGCCTCTGAGTCGGAAGTTGGATGACCTTCGAAGTCGTTTGTGGCTGGTCCTGTTGGTGTCGCCATTAGGCCTGATGTTAAATGGAAGCTCATATAAAGGGCCTGCGGTAGTCTTGTCCATTGATACTGCTGACCACCCACAGTAAACACTAGCCATTGTCTGACTGACTGATGCAGGGGTACCAACCAAAATCCATTGTCCATGTCAATGACACACCCGAAATTCACAGCTTGATAGTGAAAAACCGGCTGCCAGTAGAAAACTGGAGATCCAAGACAAATTGGAAACTGAGCTGGAGCGGCGAAGCAGTCTCCTAAAGGCCTTCTGCATTCACTAAGTCAAGTCTGGAAAGGAAGGCAAAATAACAAAACATAAATAAAAAAATTATACTACCTACTCAACTGACGGACGAAAGGTAAGCATGGCGGAGCAGGCGATTGGGAAGTCACTGGAGCAGCTTAAATTGGAAAGGGCAACGACGAAAAGATAATTCACGCGACTGGTCAACACTCTATCCAGAGCCTATAAGGACATAGTAAAGGAAAAACCTCCGAGACAGTTTAAATAAACTTACAATGCAAGCCGAGAAAGTCATGGAAGCTAATGACGACCTTGAGGCTGGAGTCATCTCAGGATTAGAGGCGGAGTTGAGCGCAGACAAGACCGTGATGAAGGTTCAGAATGGCAGAATGGGCCAAAGTTCCTGAGCTTACCAGTAAATGAATGGCCAATCAAATCAGCTAAAGATCTGGCAGCCTGTGCTCGAGAAAGCGTCAACAAGCTTCACAAGTAGGCGTCCATTGCTGTGCTGCGAAGATCCAAAACAGGTCAAAAGGAACCGACAAAGGAATCAAGGCAAAATCGAAATCTAATCCAAGTCCAAACAGAACCAAAAAGACCGCCTGCAGGGTCAGCTGTTCTAAACCTGTAGGATTTCAAGCGGTTCAGTGATCTAGCCAGACTAGTCAAAACTAGACTAGTTGCATGGGTCTGGAGAACAGCGAAAAAGTTCCTTGGTGAAAGTTAAACCCTAAGCAATCCAAAGTGGGAGGTGGTCTCTTTAGCAGGAATCTCAGTGAGAGAACGAGAAGACGCCCTGTGAGACATTTTTCTTGCAACACAGAAGGGCACAACCTTCCCAAACCACCACAGACAGGTTCATAGTCTACAAAGATCAGGACTCAGGGCTGTTGGTCTGCGGTGGCAGAGTGCAGATCTTTAATGAAGATCAAGCTGGTATTCTCATCCTTCCATACGATGCCTGGGTGTCCACACTGCTGGCCCAGGAATCCTACAGTGAAAGTCACGGTGGATTGGCTGAAACCATGCTTAGGAAGAGAAGGAAAGTGTGGGTCATTAAGGGTAGGAGAATTGCCCTAAGAGTTGTCGACAGCTGCATACAGTGTCGGAAGTCCAAGGTCAGAAAATGTCGGCAAGAAATGGGCCATTTACCGCCAGAGAGAACACAACCAGCTGCACCTTTTGTGTTCACAACTGTAGACCTATTTGGTCCCTACCAAGTGAAAGATGACGTCAAGAAAAGAGCTTCACTAATGGTCTGGGGAGTTGTCTTTTGTTGCATGTCAAGCTGAGAAATCCAAACAGAACTAGTAAATCCCCAATCAACTGAAAATTTCCTAATGGCCTTCCAACGGTTCACTGCAAATTAGGGGCCATCCCAAAAAGATCTACTCAGATCCAGGCACCAATTTCATTGGGGCAAGACCAGTTCTACAGGAGCTGAACAAATTCCTGGGGGGCATCGACAAATCAGCTCTAGTGGAGACTGTTGCAAAGAAACGGAATGGGGTGGATGTGGAAAATACATCCGTCAGATTCTCCACACAGGAATGGCGCTGCGGAAGCTGCTGTACGCATTGTCAAGAGGGCACTCCAAAGCCTTGGAGGCGAGTCCACTCTCTCTTACAGTGAATTCCAAACAGCTCTTCAAATGGCAAGCAACCTCACTAATGAGCGCCCAATCGACGCCATGGTACAGAGCCAAGAAGACTGTATTCAATACGTAACACCCAACGCTCCTCTACTGGGGAGAGCGTCCCAAAGTGGGGATGTCAGGACATTCCAGCTACCCACTGATGGGGACTAAACAGTTTGCCTTCAAAGCAACTACAATTCTATTATGTATTTGTAAGTCAAATAATTCCAAAAGTGGCTTAATATATATTTACGGTTTGTCTTAACCGTGCTTTTCCTCCTGCACTGGATGATCCCATCTTCTCTCAGTGGAGAAAAAAAGGTATATTTACGATACAGGACATTGATGAGCCAAAACTTTATGACAACTAACAGGAGAAGCGAATAACGTTGATCATCTCCTAACAAGGCCACATGTCAAGGTCTGGGATGGTAAGCGAGTAATCAGTTCTCATAGTCAGTTTGTTGGATGTAGGAGAAATGGGCAGGAGGGACTGGGTCAGACTGGGTCAGAGCATCTCTGAAACGGCAAGGCTTGTGGGGCAGTGGGCGCCCAAGTCTCATCGTTGCATGAGGGCAACGAAGGCTATCCCATCTGGTCTGAACCGACAGAAGGTCTACTATGGCACAAGTCACAGAAAAAAAATTTTATGGTTAGGGAGGAATGTGTCACAACATACAGTGCATGAGAACTGATTTTGTTTAACCAACCTAAAAGCAGATAAATCGTTAGATTTATGGAAGCACAGAAATGTTTTTAAATAATGATTTAAACAATTACTTCTCTGGAGACATTTACTGGAATTTGCCAAGATGTTGGCAAGTTGGGGGAAATAAAGTGAGATCCACAAAATGTCTCATTCGATGCAAAAATAAATCAGTGGATGTTGCTTTCTACTAAAACCTTCACTGGCTAATGACAAATTCTAAATGGTATGCTGTCAATAATAAAGTTAAGCAAAATGAAATGTTTTCTCCTAAAAGTAAACTGCAAACCAACAATCTAATCTATTGAAAATATGTTTTAGTTTTCTATCAAAAACCCGAAAGGGCCAATTGCAACCAAAAATCTTAACCATTAAACATGGATTTACAACTGGTTTAAATTGTATGTACGTCTAAAAAAAAAACAATAGTGACGACCATCAGTATAGGTTTTGCTTATTCTCTGCATTTAAATCTAACTAAATTGCAGTGACAATTCACTTGTCCTCCGTAGCCTCTATAGTTGAATTAACAGTTTAAACCCAATTAATAAATCAAAATAATAGATAATCAAAGTAGGGGAAGTACATTTCCCAGCGTACATCTGTAAAAATTGCAGTACTTGGTTGAAACAGCCGGTCATCCCACCATTTATTCAACAAGAGCTGAATTGTTCCATGTGTTTCATGTCTGGGATTTAACTCTGAAACCATGAAATATAATTTCAGAACACTTTGACCATGTGGTATTTATTTTTGCGTTAAAGATGTCGTGAAGGGTGAAAAACAATTTAAATAAATAAATGGATACATTATACAGCTGTGGTTTTGTGATTCAACTTAACCAGAATCTTCCGACTTTGAAAGCTTAAATATAACTGAGTCATACATTGACTCATACAAACTTTATGGTATAAAAAATGTTATAATACCAAACAAAGTATGGTATGAATTGACCTAGTTCTTTCAGAGAAGGGAAAACCGCACAGCTGACAAGTGTAAAAAAAATTCCAGGGACCAATGAGAGCACACCAAAAACAGAATGAACAAAGGTTAACTTTTGCACAAGGTTTAGACAGAGTTTAGATGAGGTTTAGACCTCAGATGTAAACCCCATAATCTTGATTCTTGTTGTCTGTGCAGACTGAAAGGTGATTAAACCCATGTTAGACATGTTTAGCCACTACCACAATGAACCAAATTTAAACCCAATCATCACATTGCAATTGACCTGCAGTGTTCTGCAATTCCAAAAAAAAAAAAAAAAACCCAGAAATCACTAATCTTAGAAGTCTTGGACTTTCTAACATGCAATTATTAAGTCTGAGATGTACTCAGTTAATACTCATAATACAAGAGCCTACAAAAATAATTTATTGTTAGGATGTAGTTTATTGTCCATGGCTACAAAACACTATGTTCATAAATCTTTCATGATAAATCATAAAATACATTGTAGATGTTCATCAAGTTGCCCATTATGAAACATCTGTAAAATAATACGCAGAAGAATTTCTATGTAATCGAGAACAAAAAGACCACATCCGTATAATATAAAATGCATTAATTTAAATAAAACAGTGTTTTCCCAATGTTCCCACTAAATTAGCTCTGCTCTGTAGATTTTGCTGGCCTCAGACACACTCTTATGCCCAGCATTCAGTGTATGAATAATAATAATAAACTAAGCTCTCCAAATGGGCAGCTATCAAATCACAATTAAATCACTACCTACATGAATTGCTTTCGGTTATGCAAGTTTAAAGTAGTGTAACAATATATTAGGCCCACCAAGTTCTGGTTGGCCTAATAGTCAAGTTGAAATAAACTTAGATAATGCTTGAATGCTCTTAGTTAGCTAAGGGAGGCAGGATAGACATTACAAAATATATGAAAAAATCATGAAGAAACAGATTTGAACAAAATTGCTATGAGAACTAGGACTTATATATCCAAAGGTAATCATGTGCTTAACTGAACGGTAGTGTGTACACGCTTCAATATTCGGCAGTGTATTATTAGGCTGTATATTAATTCAGTTAGTATTAGGAGAGTGGTCCACCACTATAGCAGAAATGAAACATTATAAATGAACAAACATATTCACACTCAGTTACAGCTTTTCCTTTATATGTGAGATTTCATAAAGTGGTTCCAAAGACATCAAATTCTGTCTATTATGTGTTTTGATATAAGATGCACAATTCTCAATCAATCTTGTGCTTATAACTCTCTAGTAATTCAAATAATAGCAAATGGGCTGGTAGTGAAAATTGTTTTATTCACAGCTGCATGCTGTTATTTTCATTGAGCAATAATCAACACTTAATCTCTTCATCAGAAAAAGTGAACCTCTAGGTTGATCATCTTAACCCACCTGAAGTTTTCTCTCTGAAAAATGTAGTTAATTTTTATCTGATTGTCATAAGGTTCCATGACTTGTCCACACAGGGCATCTGAACACACACAATACATTTTGATGATTTTCATAAAATTTTGTTTTTTTTAAAAGTTTTATTTAACTTTTGTACTCCTGTGGAGTTCCCGGTCATTAGAAATGAATGGGTGTTCTGTCCTCACTAGATGTGAAGTTGATTTAAGTTATCCAGTTAGACAGACAGTGAACCAAAGAGGGGACCTTTATACTCAGAATCTGCTTTACTGTGATTTATTTCTTAACTTTACAGTTTGCTTTACATCCTCTATGTAGTATGGTAAAACTGAAATAAACAGAAAACAATACAGATCAATGTCTCATTCATTGAGTGTACATAGGCTTGCTTACTTAAGATTGCTAATAAAGCTCCAATGACATGACAGATCCTTTCCCAGACCCCTACATGCAGGTGTGTTTTTGAGCGCACACATACACACTTGCGCACACACACACCTCACTCCCCTTCTTGGCTTCCATGGCAACCTCCACGGGAACCATTCCAAAATAGACTAATTTCCCCACTTGAACCTTTCCCCAGTAGAATCTTTCCCCCACGGGAACCTTTCCCCAGTAGCTCATGGTGGTGTTCTTCAACATCCTAGATGTGTCAGCCTACAACTCGTTTGTGGTGTGGATGGCGGTGAATCCAGGCTGGAAACAGGGTAAATTCTTCAAGAGGAGACTATTCTTAGTTGGGGAAAGCCATGTTGGCACCCCTCATTCAAAGGTGCCTACACCTTCCTCGAACACTATCCTCTGCTGGATTGGTGAGAGATATATAACGGCCCGAGGCAAGATCTATGTCCACCAGAGACAGCAGAGACAAAGGGAAGAGGTGCAATCAGTGTGCACCAAGAGATGTCAAAACGAGCATTATGTGCCATAAATGCAGTGCATATATTTTCAAGGAACATGCAACAACCACCATGTATTGTCCAACATGTGCATGAGAACACCACTGATTTACAGATTGTGAACATTTTAATGTTTTTGTTATTGGAAGTAATACTGTTATTGTTACTTTAATTCTTTAATGTGTTTAGACATTAATTTTGTAATTTGGTAAAGTTTTCATGTGTAGTTTTGTGTAGTTTATCTCCTTTCTTTATTAATAAAATCATACCGGTCAGTTTTGACCGGGAACACAACATATGTTATTTTGTGCCACTATTTAAAAATTTTAAATGGTTTCAAAACAAATGTCCTTGTTAAACTTTGACCAAAGTAGTTTGTGATAAATAGCACAATGTGTTTCATCTTAGTATTTGTTATAGTCAAAATATAACGGTGACCCGGCATTAAAACCATAAATTGTGTCACCTTCATCACCATCGGGGCCTGGCTTTCTCTACATTGTAGAAGTCTTACACAATATGAATGGAGACAGGGGAGTGCACTGTTATTACCTAGCCAAATCTGAAGATTGCGAGCGATAACTCACATCCAAGCCCTGATTTTATTTTATCGCCAACTGAGAATAAACAAATAAAATGCATACAAATAAAGCCCTAAACACCTCAAGGTGGCTCATTGACCACATATAAACCTTCACGTAAAACACCAATAATTTTCAAAAAGAAAAAACTGTTATTAACTGTTATGTTAAACTTCTTATTCAGTATATTATACTAGTGTGTACTCCTTGGGATGTTTATATTCCAAAATTCTGAGTTTTCAATCGCTTTCCCTACTACGTGTCATCCCATTTGTTACTTTGGTTTTACATTCAGCTATTGATGTTAACCTTAGGTCTATACATTTATTAAAAGCATTAGATTAAAAGTTTTAAAAATGCATGTGTATGCAAATAAGGAATAAACCCAACAACCAGCTATTGAGATTTACTGTTTGTGGACTATTTTGGATTATTTTCTATAGAAACCGGGTAACGAAGATGGATTTCTGAATATATGTTCCTAAAACCCTGTTTTTTCGTATTTTTCTATTTTTGGTAGGTCTAATCTAGCAACGTTTGGTATGGCTGTAATTTGTTGGTCACCTTGTGGTCTTAGAGGCAACAGCGCAAATGTAATGTACTTACTGGACCGAACAGCAGCGGTATTCTGAAAATATGAGCTACCCGGCAGATGATTTTCACGTTCTCATCCCCGGAACGTCAAAGCCCTGATGTTTGGGTAGGCAGCCGAGATAGACACATAATTCTAGAACTCCTATTGAGCTTAGTGAAATTGAACAACTTATCTCTTCATCAAAATTGTCAACTTGTTTCCTTGACCCAATACCAACGAAGTTGGTGAAAGATATTCTCTCAGTAACATCTAAATCAATGTTGAACATTGTTAGAATGCTGCTGCTAGGATAACGCGACGTTAGTATCAGGATGTGTCCCTGTAATTAAATCAACTTTAAAGAAACCAAATTTAGATCCATATGTTCTTAAGACGTTTAGGCCAGTATCAAATTTGCCATTTTTGTCTAAAATATTGGAGAAAGTAGTAGCCCAGCAGTTATTGGAATATCTAAATTCTAATAACATGCAAGAAACATTTCAGTCAGGTTTTCGAACAGGGCATAGCACTGAGACGGCACTCGTTAGGGTTGTAAATGATATTCTAATGGCATCTGATAATAACTTGGTGTCTGTTCTAGTACTGCTTGATTTAAGTGCTGCATTTGATACTATAGATCACTATATCCTCTTCAAAAGACTTGACACCCACGTAGGCATAAAAGGGACTGCTCTATCTTGGTTGAGGTCATATTTGACAAATATATTTCAGTTCGTTAAAATTGTGGAAGACTCATCTGATTTGTTTCCGGTTAGATGGAGTATCACAAGGTTCAGTGTGTGGCCCTCTTCTATTCTCTTTGTATATGCTACCCCTTGGTGATATCATCTGTAAGCACAAGATCAACTTTCATTGTTATGCGGATGACACGCAGCTATATCTGTCAGGGAGCTCGGGTGGCTAGATTGGCTAGATTGGAGCTTTGCTTGAAAGACGTAAGAGATTGGATAGCCTCTAATTTCCTATTATTGAATTCTGACAAATCAGAAATGATCATCCTTGGCCAAAAAGGCCATCGTACAAGGCTCAATGACTATCTGCTGGACCTAGATGGAAAGCTGATAAAACAGAGTGTATTGGTTAAAAGATCTTGGAGTTACAATTGATCCAGATCTTTCTTTTGACCGGCATACTAAAGATATTGCTAGAATAGCATTCTACTACCTGAGAAAAATTGCATAGATTAGACATTTTTTAGGTGATCGGGATGCAGAGAAATTTATCCACGCTTTTGTTACTTCCAGACTTGATTATTGTAATGCTATACTATCAGATGGCTCAAATACAACCACAAATACATTACAAGTTGTTCAGAATGCTGCTGCTAGGATCCTTACTAGATGTAAGAAATATGATCACATCACACCAGTGTTGGCTTCATTACATTTGCTGCTAATAAGGCAGCAGGCTGATTTTAAGTTACTTTTGTTAACTTTTAAGGCTGTAAATGAGCCAGCTACCTCGTATCTGACAGATATTATAGTCCCGTATGTCCCATCTAGATTTCTTCGCTCACAAGAGGCTGGGAATCTATATATATCAAGAATATCCAAATCAAAATCTGGAGGTAGAGCATTTGCATATAGAGCTCCACAACTATGGAATAACCTCCCAAAATTTGTGCGGGAATCGGACACAGTCTCTATATTTAACGCAAGATTAAAAACACATCTTTTCAAACTTGCATATAGTCAACAAGGGGACTGCGACAGTGGCTATTAGAAATGTTTTGGTGATAAGAACCATTCCTGTTGTCGCACCATCATTGGTGGTTCCCCCCTAGTTGGCTGGGTTCTGCCTTTGGTGGGGCGGGATGGGTTCTGACCACCTTCATGGCCATGTGTTTCCGGCACTCACCCTCTTTGTATGCTGCCAAAGATATATGTAGCTGTGACCACTCACAAAATTTCAGTTTTAAAATTTTAAAATGACCTGATCATCCTGCTTCCATAGGTAACCTTTAACAATGCGCTATTTCTCTCTTTCAAGCAATCACGTGAGGCATCCTGCAGGATTGCATCACTTTCACCACAGCAACAGTGGACCATTAGACTGGACTCCAGCCATCTGGGCCCCCAACGCTCGCCTCTGGATATTACAATATCTTGGAACTCCTCGACTGGTGAGTATCAAACAATATGGAAATTAAATTGTTTAATTCAGCTCCTAGTGCTGGCCAGCGGAGGATGGGCTCCCCCTTTAAGCCGGGTTCCTCTCAAGGTTTCTTCCTGCCAACCTAGGGAGTTTTTCCTTGCCACTATTGCCACTGGCATGCTTTTGGGGAGTCAGGCCTAGGACATATTGTATTTCTCTGTATGTAAAGCCTCTTTGTGACATGGGAACGTGAAAAGCACTTTATAAAAATAAATTGATTGATTGATTGATTGATTGATCATAATGGCGAGAAAAAGGACAGACAGACCACTATAACCCTTAAAAGTGTAGGTCTTTCCTTTAGAGAAATTGCAAAGAAAGCCAAGGTGTCAGTGAGTACAGTTTCCTACACCATCAAAAGGTACATGGAAACTAGAGGAAACTTTGACAGGAAGAGGTCTGGCAGACCCAAAGCTACAACAGACTCAGAAGACAAGTTTCTGAGAGTCAACAGCTTGTGTGATAGGCAGCTCACAGAACAAAGGCTTCAAGCAACTCTTAACACTGGTCGAAATAAGGAAGTCTCAGTTTCAACTGTGAAGAGAAGACTTTGAGCTGCCGGTTTGACAGGTCGAGTGGCAGTAAGAAAGCCATTGCTAAGAGAAAAAGAGGCTTGCCTGGGCCATGAAGCACTGCCAGTGGACTACTGAAGAATGATTTGTGTCTTATGAATGTCTTATGTCAAAATTTGAAATCTTCGGTTCATCACGCAGGGTTTTTGTACGCCATCAAGTAGGCGAAAGGATGGTTCCTCAGTGTGTGACACCAACTTTCAAACATGGTGGAGGACAGGTGGTGGTCTGGGGCTCTTTTGCTCGATCCAGAGTCGGCGATTTACACAGAGTGACTGGCACCCTGAACCAAAACTGCTATCACAGCATTTTGCATCGCCATGCAATACCCTCTGGTATACACCTAGTTGATCAGGGGATCATCCTACGATAATGACTGAAAATATACCTCCAGGTTATTTCAGAACTACCTTAGAAGAAAAGAACTAGACGATAGGCTTAAAATCATGGAATGGCCAGCAAACCCCATCGAGCTGGTTTGGGATGAACTGGACAGAAGCAAAGCAACCTAAACCTAAAGCAAAGCAACCTACAAGTGCAACACATTTGTGGGAACTTCTGCAACAGTGTTGGGAAGAACTTTCCGATCAATATTTGACTTCCATTGTAGAAAGAATGCCACGAGTGTGTTCGGCTGTTATATCTGCAAAAGGTGGCTACTTTGATGAGTCAAAAATTAAGATTAAATTCTGTTAAACAAAACGTTTCCATGATTTCTTTTTTATCTTCAATTGTTTATTTGTTTAATGCTTTAATTTCAGAGTACATTGACACATTAAACTGCGTAAATTTCAATAAATACTGATGAAAAATTGAGGTGTTAAAAAACTTTTGACCTGTTGCCTGTTTTTGAGTACAAAAACTTGTGCATTATCGATTTGTATTTGATTTATTTCAAGTTAATTAATCTAATTATGTGTTACAGAACTTATTTACATTATAATTTTATGGTTAGGATTACCATGGAAATATGTGTTTATTTTATGTATTTAAATTCAAAAACAGGCAACAGCACCCCCTCTGGTTATATTTAATAATTACACGAGTACACAATATATGCCTTGCCCCGTTGTCCGGTCTTTGACGTTTAGGGTATGAGTTGTTCTGTGTGATAAATTGTGCTACCCCTCAGAATGAGCATATAGGATGTAGCATACGATCACAATGCTTTTGATTGAAACCGTAATGCCCCCAATTAGGGGTGTGTCAATGCACGAAAATAAGTTAGTTTTGCATGTAGGAAATACAAGAGACATAATTTAACATACAGTTTTAATTATCACAGTCCATTCGAATGAAGGCACTCAAACGATATCGTCTTGCGAAAAAATAATTATAATAAAAGGTAAGCTGAAATATGTCCAATAATACAAGACCTCGTCTCAATGGCATGTTGACTGCATGTGTTTTGTTTATGTGTATTGCGAGAATTTGAGAAAACAACATTGTAAAATATACACACATAACCTTACATGCCAGTGAGAGAAATACGACTACCAATAATTAGTACAGCGGGGGAAATAAGTATTGAACACGTCACCATTTTTCTCAGTAAATATATTTCCAAAGGTGCTATTGACATTTTCACCAGATG
>JAOYSI010004448.1:0-14311 GCA_025775065.1 Hiodon alosoides
CGATGTAGAGATATCACACAACCAAGCACATAAATGCATTTTGAGGCAGAAACAAAAACGTTGAGGAGTGTTCGACACTGCTTATTTAACACTAAACGTCAAACAACAGCTCAGGCATAGCTGCTGCACGGGTGAAAACGCTCGCTCGGTCGCCATCTCCTCCGCCGTGGGTTCAGAGAGTGCCAAGATCAGCAGCTGCCGCCCCTGTGAAGGCGCTGGCATTAAGGCCATGCCAGTCCCTGGGGAGAGAGAGGTGTTAACTTCTAATAGCTTTCTGTGCTGCGGCCCCAGCATCTGCAGGCCTACCGAAAAAAAAGGGGGGGGGGGGGTTTGAAAAATTAATGGAGCTGAATACGTCTCACACTAAGGAAGGGGCCGGATTAATAAGCAAATTAAGGGCAGCTTTGGATTGGAAATAATTATGGGAGCTGACAAGGTGCAGAGGTGCCATCGCCAGCTCCTTTCAGGAATGCATTTTAAAAGCAGTTTAAAGAGTCTTCAGATGTTGGCATTACTGTGCGTGACCAAATTAGGGGCAAATGAGAAAAGTTTATCTGGCATTTTGGAGTATTGAAAGAGCTTAGGCATTATAAATTATACAGTATGGGGGAAGGGCAAATAGAATTGTGGGTAAATCCTGTTTTATAAAAAAAAAAAAGTTTTTGAAGGTCTCAGCAGATTAAAAGAGGATGGGTTTGTTACAGAAGGACACATCGGGAAACTTTGTCAGAAGACAAAATAAGCGCTTAAAAATATCATACGCTGTCTTTGTGAGTAAGGAGTATATGTTTGTGAACTGAATAATACTGACCACCCATAGTAAAGCAAATTGTTTGTTTTGTTTTTTCTTTTGGAATTAACTTCTTATCACAGCAATCAAATGTACATATTCTGTCTGAGAAAGTAGTTATTTTTGGCATTTAAAATGTGTGGTTACTGTGTACAGTACAATTAAGGTTTTCTGTTTTTCTGTTACTGTGCAGTTGTACAGTGGAGATGATCATTAATGAAACCATAAACAATGAGTATTGAAATAATTGTTCTTAATTGTGCACAACTTAATTTACGCTCACGTAATACAGTCTGTGATTGTTTATGAAACTATTTAGTTTTTCAGAAAATTACATAATGTGAGTTTTTTACCCCTTATATATAAAAAAGTAACCAATTGGCTACAGTTTTACAATTCAAGATTTTACTTTAACAATTTACGCAACGGTACATAATTAACATTGTAACATTTCCCTTGTGATATAAAAATTAACATTTGAAGAACCACAGTCAATTACGTCAAAAGGATTACTACGAGGAATGCAGCACACTTGACAAGGAAGCATTTGATCTTTAAAATCCTCCAATCAGATATGGTTAACCTCAGATAGCAATCTCCTGTGCCCTCTTATTGTTTCCTTTGTTGCGTCGACACTCCAGGTATGCAATTTAGAACCCACTCAATTCCGGAAAACAGAATTATGAAGTGAACTGTATTATTTTCGTTTCATGAACTTGTCATATTTAAATGAAATTGGCGTTAAATTTAAAACGACATTGGTGCTAGACAATGCCAGAATTTGTGATTGAACATGAATCTCTGTTTACAAACAAAAGCTACAATGTGCTACAGGGCTTTCTAGACTGTGAATTTAGTTTGACGAAAGCAAATAATCTCAGTAATAAACCAATTGTGAAAGGTGGGTAGAACCTTGTTTTATGGTTTTATGATGATATAGCATCTTTCCCTCTCTTAGGAGATCTAATTTTTGAAACCCTGTCCTGTACTTTGATCTCTGATTTTTACTGATACTTGATAGGAATACATTAATATTGACAACGATATTTAGGAGGAAAACCTGACAAAATTTGTTTTGTAAAATGTGTGTATATATATATATATATAACAAGGGTGGATTCTTCTCACACACACACAAAAAGAAAAACATCAGTTTCCACATTTGACAGTGTCAAGCTATATTCATTTTTGTTTCAATCATTGGATTTGAGAATCTAAACCTCTTGTAAAATAAATAAAAAGTAGCATAAAGTTTTAAACTTTTTGTCATTATCAATCATACCTTTTATAAAGACAAAAATTATGGTACAAATATTCTATTTGTAGCCTTACGGACACAGCTGGGAGAACCGTCCAAAACAAAAGGAGCGCAGCTGTTTTGGGTTAGACAGTGATCATGCTGTGTATGACAGGGGCTGTACTTCTCATAGTCTCATGACTTGCAGAATATAATTATATATGAGTAAACATTGGTGAAACTTCATTTGTAACAGCCCATATTAATGGGTGCGCTGTAATTATAAGCCTCATGCATTTGTTGCTCTGCATCCGAGTGTATTTCATAACTTAGAGCAATTCTTCTTCACCCTTCTCCTTTAGTAATTCTTCTTCACCCTGGTAGGGTGTATCCTACCTTCAGCTTCAACTTTCTGGAGTTATAAAAGAGTAAAAATCCACATTCAGGGGCCCTTGAGGTTTTTTTTGTTTGTTTTTTAAATGGCCTCAAGCATCACTGTGACATGTGCAATCATTCATCTATATGCAATTTACTGGGAGGAACAAACTGTCTCAACCTTCGGACAGTGTTACTTTGACAATTGAAAGAACAGAATAGTTTCTACAGAGTAGAAACCATGCATGACTACATAAAATAAGTTGCATTTTAAACACTGTGCCTTTACCTCAATATCCCTGTAGCCCCATTATGACCCAACTTTGTGGAACCCCATAAAGGAACATGGAACATACAAGCGACACCCAAGTGTGTCTGGGTCTGAAAGATCACACTTAACACCGACATCCTAGTTACTCTATTTACTCAGGCATGTAAATAACCTCCTTCAGTTTGTTTCCCTCCTGACATTATGTCCTTTAAATATATCAAGGCCCTTGAAATACTTTCCATATATTTTACAATTCTTCCACAGCTGATGCTTGACATAATTTATCAGTGACAACACAATTTCAGTAACAATAAGCTGCCATTGCATTGTGGATCTTTCAAATGCTATTAAAAAATGTGAAAACCTTTATTATCCAAAATATGTCACCTCCAGCTTACAAGAAGTCAGGATGAATATTAAGTATAGATAAGTATAGATATAAATACTAAATACAGACACTGTATGAGTCCCCAGTCCAATGATATTTAATGTTTAAGACATCCTCTTGTTTGGGAGTTATACAGCAGATATGATAAATGATTATTTTGGTGCATGTATCTAAGGTATCTCGGGTGTATGATTTGATGGAGGCATGAAATGATGAGTGAAGGGAGTGGAGGTTGTTATTAAAAATGAAGGCTGAACTCTGGATTGAGTGGGTGTACCGGTCTCTTAATTTTGAACTTATCTGGTGCCAGCTAGCTTACCTGCCTGGCTTGACAAACTGTACAAACTTTCAATCTATCTTTATTCCGCTCCAGCTCAACATGTGCGAGATGAAACATGTATGTATTTTAAAGATTTTAAAGAAAGTATATAATACACCCTGAATGCAACTCTCTCTTCATTTTTCTTTAAAAAAAAGCTTTAAAAAGTAAAAAAAATATTTATAAAAATTATTATATATTACTTTCCCTAGCTCTTGTGTAACATATTATTATATTACTTGTCTGTGCTCACAGTACTGTAAAGCATATGATTACAGCATTCCTACTCTTCAGGTACCGGTTTGTGACACATATCAAAGCACTCAAATTAAATAAACCCTAAAGGGACATTCCATGCGTTGGAGGGAAGCGCCTGTCATAAAATGCAGATATGGAAACTTAAACGTTATATCATTCCTTAAATGAATGAAGTAACAAACAACGCAGATTCTTCTTCTTCCTGCAGCACTGCTGTAGGTCCTGGGGGCTATAGGGCATGAAGTAGAGTTAACACCGGAGAATAGATTTAGCTGGAGATGCTGGACAAAGGTGAACATGCAAACACTCCACGCTCCGGTGGGACACCGTAAGGTTAGACACAAGAGGCGTAGCATCCACCTTACAACACAGAAAACCACTGCAGTTTTGTGGTTTCTCACTCAAAAACACGGGCGCCATTGGTTTCCATATGCGGCAGAGTAAAGGTCAACCATAAGCCCAGTTACCCCTCCATCAGAACAATAAAAAAACAACACAGCCAATTACAGAAGCAATTCAGGTTAGCTTCTTTAGCTTTTAAAGTCCAGTTGGTCTAGTTTCATACTTAGCTTGAATAATTCTCAGGAGAAGACTGACACATCTCCCTATTGGTCTTTATTCACATTACAATCTTTAATTGATAAGGTGTAATCAAGATTGTGACATAAATACCATGAACCAAATATGAAATTACTTCGTATGGCTTTCACATGAAAATGCCGACACGTTAAATGGAACTAAATTTAAAAATCAGCTGGAATAAAATTAACATTTCAAGGTACCTTGAAATGAGACATTATTTTAAAATATTGATTTACGGTCTATTGTATAATTCTTGGTTAAGACCCTAAAATTGCCTTCTTATCAGTTTACAAAATAAAATTGATTTATAACCATATACATTGGGAAAAGAAATCATTTAGGCTCACGGTTTGAGTAAAATAATGTTGTTACTTTCCTGTAAAGACATGAAGAATGAGACAGGTTTTTATAATTTATAAGAGAACACCTAGAAAATTCCTTCTTTATGAATCCCTTCAGCAGAATGTGTGTGTGTGCCCCATCCAGCTGACTCTTAGCCTCCAGTCTTAATACATCAACTTTCACATACTGACTGTCACAAGCAGATGTTAATACGTATATTATTTAACCTAACAAACATAGTTTTTTTTGCACCTTTTTTGCAGACATGACTGTCAATAATAACTGCAGGCATTTTAAGCTCATACAATGTCTAATTGTATGTTGCAGCACCATTCCATTGAGTTTTAGTTTCTTTTATAAAATATGTTTGGTATGTGTCTTTGGCCCCTCGGATCCATGTTCATTCCCACAAATCATTATAACAAATTGTAGCAACATTGCTGCTCTCACATTTTTTTTTTAAAGAAAATCTTTTCAGAATTTCACAATCAGTTGTATTGCTCTTTCGTGTTTGTGACCGTACAGTTAATTTCTTTACTGTACAACACCTTGTCCTATGAATTCCATGGGCACATGAGCGCTAATTAACTTGATCAATTCATTGCAGATTGACTATTGGCCCTGCCCCTACCCAATAGAATGAATGAGCACTACCCACTATAGTTTTAGAAGGTGTTTCACTAAGGTCACCATGCCAGCCTTTTACCTGGGAGTGTCTACACTCTGCTTCTAAGTCAAAGTATCTAAGATATGGCAGAGTGCATGTGTGTGTATACCTCTCTTTTTGTTCTTTCTCTAACGATGTCCATTCAAGTGAATTATAAACTCAACCTTAATGAGACTTTTACCACCCCCTTTGGCTACTAAACGCTGCACACGCTGACCTCCTTGCCCAGAGGTGACAGGAAGCTATTTAGTGGGATGGTTCAAATCCAGTTGTCTTGGCCTTTTTTCTGGGAGTGTAATTGCTGTTTTGCAGCTCAGTTTACCACAGGGATATAGTGCTAACATGGCACTATTCATAATGCTGAGTCTTTTTTGTTTACATTATATTTACATTCATTAAATTACATCAAAAAATTATTTCACAGATGTTTTTGAATGAAGCACCTATTTCATGCTGTATGAAAGAATTAATACTGCTAAAAGTAATAACACAATAAGAAAAGATGTTTCAATGACCAACACGGTGTTTTGCTATTGCAGTGTACTTATTTAAATAGAAATAAATAAAATTTAAATAAGCATTTTTAGGTGATTAAATTGTTGTCGTCAATGGTCAGAAATCCAGATTGTAGAGCTCTGTCTGCACTCAGCAAGCAGAAAAACTTCAGGAGGCCTGGTAAATACTGATTGAGATTTTTATTAAATAATGTTCAACTTCCCATAGTTCCACATAGGCACACTCGGTTGAAAAATAAGTCGTATGTGAAAGAAAAACAGCTTTGAAATGATAAATCTCATTTTTAGACAAAGGAAATTTTTGTTGACAAAGGATTTGGTGGTTTTTTTCTCTGTTAACACTGGTTACCTTAAACGTACTTACATGTAGACTGTTATTATTGTTATTGTCGTTGCTTTGACAATGTTACAAAATATTTGAACAAACCCACAAACTTTTGATTATTATTGACATAATTTACATTAGTCTGCTTGCTAAAATAACCTTGCATGTAAATAAAGGAGGAACGTCCACAGAAATCACTTTTTGCCTCTAAACATAGAGAAAATTCAAGCCTGACCTGCCTTGGGGATTCACGTAAATCACAATTCACAAGGACCATGAGGGAAAGTCTTTCACGGAGGGGCATAAGTGATTGTGTTCAACTCGTTGAAAGTGATGAATGCGCATAGAACTGCCACAGAGTGGAGAAGATGCCAGAAGAGGGGTGAGCCCCAGCGTATCAGGTTGATCTCTTCAATGTGAGGATGACCAAGAGCTTTTCTGTGTTTGCAAACACTTCCAGGCTCTTTAACTTGACACTTGATTCTGTTAAATTCTCTTGAGCATTCTACAAGTCCCTTTTGCGTCGCCTGAAGCCAAATTCTCATCTAAACATTTCTCCGTGTCAATCCTTCCTCGACTTAACTTTTCAAATGCAGAAAGCCACAGCCTCAGATCATGGTTATCCAGGCTGCCCCCCTTCACGTTTCACATCCCAGGACGTGGTGGGTGGGGGATGTGGGAGTGGTGAGAGGATGATTACTTTTTCTCACATGGACCCATTAACCAATTTTATTTTTGTAACTAGGTACTGTGAAAAAAGGCAGGCCAGCTTCCACTTTTCAATTTTAGCATCATGGATTCTTTATTATATATGTTGTAATGGCTATCCACAGGCACCTAATGACAGTGCTAATCCCCTCAGAGATAGCAGCATAGAGGTTATATGCACAGTTTAGTCAAATATCCCAGGAACACTCTTGATGGTCAGCTTCACCAACCATCATAAAACAAGATTTAATAGTCTGTTTGTTATTGTTGTATATACACCACACATTTTTCCAGCCTGTAATCTGACAAATGTTCAAGTACAAGCGCTAAATATTTTATCTTTTGCTTTGTCTAGTAGCTAGAGAAATGAACAAAGGCCCTTGCATTAGAACTAACTTTTGACTATGTATGGTTTCAGTAATTAGTACTAATGCAATAAACCTCACGTCATTAGAAAAAGGTCAGAAAACCTCTGCAGCTAATTGGATGTATTACTGCAAAGAAAATATTAAACAAAGCAAAAAAATTAAACAAAAACTGTTTCAAAAAATAGAAAGACTGATAACTGATATCACAGTGTTGGCCTCGTTGTTTGATAAAATTCTTTCAGTGCCAAAAACTAGGCAAAATTAGCCATCGTGCATTTATCAGAATCCATATAAAAAATTATTATTACGACTTATTATTATTATTGGCTTCAAACCCAATACGTTTGTAGTGCTTCTGTGTGTATGAAATATGTTAGAGTTAAATTCTTATGCTCTTCACAACTACAGTTCTGAGAAAACAGCGCACATATGGAAACGGACTTTCAAGTATAAATAATGAAGCTATGAGAATCACAACCCCTCTCCTCCAAACATTCCACGCCTGAGTTTTATGGAGTCCAGGAGAAAGTCAACTCTCACTGCCAGACACTAACAAGTTATTTTTAAAGCTAAACAGAACTGTAGAACTAAGTAGAACAGCCATTGCCCCTACCACAAAATAATCAAAAGGGCGTTAAATTCTAAATCACGTAACATACACTGGCTAGCATTCTCAGAACTACACACAAGAATTAGATTGACTTCTTTTTCCATGTGTGGAAAAAAATCAATCATTGTGCTTGACATAACAGTTTATAGATTAGTTCGTAGCTGTTTTTTCTACAATCTTCTGTATTTTTCCTAAAAAACAACGCAATTTAATTTAATTTCAAAACCCAGTCCAGAAAATACAGTCAGTACAGTCATTATTCTATTATAGTCCAAGAAACTGTACAACGACAGGTACTGCAAAAACAAGGAAAGAAAATTCCTGATGCGGGACGAATCAGAGAATACAGCATCTGATGTCTTTGATGATTCGCTAAAATTCACTCAGCCAAGAAACGGAAAACCTTCCATAGTTTCTGTACAATTTCTGGTATTTCCAAGAACAGGTGAAATGCTGCTGTAATAAGTAGAACATTCTAACTTGTCAAGCTTAGCCATGGAAGCACAAGTGATTTCTGTTATTGATTTATTTTTGGTGTAATGTTTATATACAATTGTAAGTATATGTGTATAGACAGAGAAAGGAGTAGAATGTATTAGAGAACATATAACAAGTATAGAATTCCTCTCAGATATTCTTCTCATCAGCAGCCTAGCCCTCTGCCTCTATCTCCCCCCCACTTGTTCCCACAATCCTTCACTCCTAAACCGAGAACCAGATGTGTTGTGTTCTCTGAGTGCTCTCAACTACCAGCTGTGGCTAAAATCAAACACCAGCAAGGACAGCCAGAGCCAGATGAAAGCTAGAGAAAGATCTTCCTCACTCTGACATCTTTATTGGGAATTTGCTTAAGCGGCCCTCCATCACTTAAACCATAGGGGTGCTCTCAAAGGTTGACCCAAAAACCATTACACCATTAAATAACAGGGCCTCCCTCTCTCACGTCTATCAGCACATGTGTACTTATTGTCTTATAAAGGTCGTTAGGAATGCTGATTAAATACCATCCCCTCCCCCCTGCCTTCCTCATAAAAGTAAATCACAACTTATGACCTAGTCATGGTCAGCAGTATGTTGGAGGGAGTTTAGTGTGTAAGAGCATGTGAGAACTTTGAGGCATGTCTCTTTCACGGCCTAATTTTTTTTTTAAAGTTCAGCACCCAGTAAAGTAAAATTGGACCATTTGTCAATTTTAGCTATTGCGACTACTGCCCATATCTACAAAGACAGGTCAGGTCAATTTAATAATGAAGTAAAATGATTAAAATGATAATTTATTTATTAAATTTAATGTGGATGACAAGAAAATCAAAGGCAAAAATATGTTTTCCAAAAATATTTGAAATTTTTGTTAAAATTTCTAAAACGAGCACCTTTTAGATTAATTTTATTTATTTTTGTGTATACATATTTCAATGAATTTAATGAAAATGTGTGTTTAAATCACAGAAACATGCCACTGTACGTCCTGCTAATTGTTCTCAGTTATTACTTCCTTTTTTTAACATTACCGATAACAGTTGGTTGGCCATTGCATTTTTCATGCATTTAGACCCTGTGTACACAATCTTCACAACCATAATTAGATTTCGTTTGTTTTTTTTTCGACGAACCAAAACATTGCATGTGATAACTGCATAGGGAAATTGTTGCAACGTTTTGACAGGGCTTTTGTGTTGAGCTGTCGCCATTGGTGGTGACGCATAATCCAGAGTGGAATGTTCTCTCGTAAGTGAGCTGTAACTTTCAGCAGCCGCTCACAGGTGCGAGTGATTTTTCATTTCTCAACCCTGCCTTGGCCTCCTATCTCTGGGCTTCATCAAGGCTGAGCCTGCAGCACCAGGTCGAGATTAGTTCCCATCTGACAGACGAAACAGGCCCCCCCCCCCCATTCAAACTCCTCACCCACTCAAACCACCCCCTTTCCACCTCAACTCACACGTCTTGAACAGCAGGGGAAATTAGGGTAGTTTAAAAGATCTTACAACATGACTGAACACCTCCCAAGATCACTGACAGATTACTTAGCTAAGTCTATTGTGTCCTTGCTCAAATATGCCTTTAGGCTAACTTGTCCTCTACACAAATCCCGAAAAGAAGACAACGGTGACAACTGTTTAGTTAACAGCCTCAATGCGCAGGAATTATGGTACAGTGCTAAGAGATATTATCATAGGAAAATACCGGTTTCAGATTTTTTTTCTAGACTGTATCTTTATTTGGATTAATATTCTTTATTGTTTACACTAGTCTTTTTTAATAAGACTCTTTTTGACATTTCCGTTCAATGCCAATAAAAGTAAAGATTTTGGTCGAAGCGAGGAAGCAGAAGTGTATACCCTAGGTTTAGTCTGATTGAGGCAGGCCAGCCGGGGCCTGCTTCACTATGCCTCTTCTGTCCCAAGCAACCAGCCCCGGTTATGCACAGCATCACTCCCAAACTGATTGTAGGGAGCATGGTTGACGTAGCGTCGAAACACCCAGAAGAGCCCCCTTTAGTCCACAATTAAGGGCCATGTCCCAGGAGTGAAGGAAGAGATGTTAAAGCACTGTATATTTTAAACCTTGTGTAGCTGTACTGCTCTTCTGAAGTGCTTATCTGTCATGTGATGGTGGAGGCCCGAATTGGCTTACCCTTAGGCAGCAAATGAGCACCAGATCCCTGTATTTCTGCTCCACAATGCCAGAAGCAAAGATTGAGGTAAAGACACCCAAAAAAAGGTGTGATCATCATGAAAGACCAGTGACTGTGATTTAAGTTCCTGGACATTGAAGGGTCCTTGCTTTCTCATAATTGGAATCCAGCAGGGTCCACAAAGAATGGGAGTGTGCCTTTTCAAAGAGCTTCCATTGACTTAAGTCAGTATTTCTCTCAGACAGGCGAAGGCAACTCATCAGACCTAGCAGGGAGTAGGTCTGTGATATCAACAATTTAAAAGCACATAATTTCTGAAAGCTTCAGGAAAGCTTCTTTTTCATTAAATTAAATTGTTTGATATTATGGCTTACCAGTTCGAGAAGCTTCTATTTGTCCCGTCAGCTTCCTGTTACTTCACGTGTTACTCCTCTGTACGGACCACTGACCCAAGTGAACACTCCTCAGAAAGTACTTTCTCTTTTCTTGCCAACCTCTGGGGTCAGATTAGGAGGGCTATTCTGTCAGTTTGGTTCATTTCTTCCCCAAAAAATAGGGAAAACACACTAATAAACAAAGAAGGGTAAATTACTCATTACATTATAAATCTGAATGCAAGGTAGTGGATTAAAATTAAATTAGATGTTTCGAAAGCTGTCGGGGGGGTATGAATAGTATGAATTCTTAAATATCACCTATGATGAAGTATCAAAAAGTAATAAAAGGAGAGAGATAAAACTGTGATTTATTCTTTCCGGTTACAGTCGACTGGTTAATTTTCATTGCCTTGTTAATTTTCAAAGGGAAATTTAGCATGGGTTCATAGAACGTAATTTTATTTTTTTGTTTTAAAACAGTTTTCAAACAACAGAAAATATCTGTATAATCATAGCCATTTGATCTGCGGAGGAAAAGTAAAGAAAAAACACAGATTTATTGCGTACTTTTGACTGTGTTTTTGTCATGGCAGGAAAAGGAATGATTTCCCTCCCTGGAGGAAGCATTTGAAGGAATGCCACGATCTTTGAAGTAGTGTGGCTTCTAGAGATGTTCAGTTCAACAAATTGCCTTGTTATGTAAAGACCAGATGCATTTTTAAACTGCGCCGGTGAATTGTTGTTTACATTGAGCTTTTATGAGTGCCTACTGGCACTATCCCCTGGCATTGTACAAGCTACTTAGGTTTCAAAGCTCCTCAGAGGTCAGCGATGTACAGAGCGCGTTTCTAAATGTGAGAGGTAGTTCTACCGTAGTTACTTATGTACAGCTTTTTTCGTATGTTTTTCATATGCCTGCATATTGTATTTTACATACTTAATGTGAACATGTAATAAGACCATTCAGAACAGCTCTTATGAAACTTCTCCCGCGGGCCTACACAGGTTTGAAAGTGTTGGCTTTTACAAAACAACTAGTGGCTGTGAAAACGAGGGGAGCTGGGAATGAACGGTAAACAAAAGCCCTAATGCTCAATAATAGTTCATTCTTCGTAAGGCAGAGGAAGCTTACATTGACCAATCTCAGTTGCTTAATTATCTTTCTAATTTGTATTAGTTCTGTCTATCCTCAGAGGGATAATTATGTATCTTGTGTATGTATTCTTAATGAGGTTAAACTTAGTCTTTAACATAATAATAAGGTTCAGGCTCGCTAAGCTGTAAAAAAAAAAAGAAAAAAAGAATGGTCTCCTCAAAACAGCTATGACTCACCATTTCATTGCCTAATATTTTTCATTTATTCCTTAAATTATCCTCTTTGCCTTTACATGAATTAAAAATGCATTTGCAAAAAACGCGGTTAATAATATAGTGAAAGAAATAAACACAGATACAAAGAGGTTCAGCGCATTAACATATGTCTCCTTGTAAACCACAGGCCAGCTATCTTGTCTGTGTAGTAGTTTGATGCACAGTCTACAGTTCAGACTCCTACACATCTATGAACACGTTGACCTCAGTGAGATCAAATCTGAGAATGCGCTTCAATATTTCAATAGAATAAAGCGTGATTCAGTTTGTCTCTTTCCCAAGGTCATTTGTAAAGTGTAGAATCCCCACGCAAAAGCGGTTACCCTTCGCAATTGGCATAACTGACCACACAGTCTGTATGTTTCTTCCATGTAGTCATTACAACATTTTTATTAGTCTGCATTTTGTTTTTCATGAGCCTGAAGTGATTGCCGATGTTAAACACGGTACACTAGTAGAGTTTTTCTCTTTTCATGACCAACAATTGTATTATTCTCCTATCCATGGTTAACGTTCACTTTTATTTTTATGTGCGTGAGCATGTGTGCATGTTGTAACTAGTTTAATTAGGGCTACAGAGAGAAGCTTCTACATTCGCCTGAAAGTCACTAAGTAGCAATATATTATATAATGATGCTTTACCTGGGTAACCAACCTGATCTCTGTTGCATTGTATACAAGAAAGCTGTGACCTGTGGTTTTTACACCAGGGCGAGGAAGAAAAACACCTTATCTGTGACTGAGGGGATTTATTAGTGAGAAAAAGATAATTGCTACCTATAGACCACAGAGGGCTGATTTACAACCACTAATATTTAGGATTCCTTCAGCTGTGTTTCAGCCTCATTATCTGCAGCCCCGCCTGCAGTGCCAAGAGGCAAGGGGTCACTGTGGACATCAAGGAAGGGTGGCTGGGCAACGTCAGCTCTAGTTTTATTTAAAGCAGACTGACTTTTAGTAATTTGTGTGGAAGCTGCCTCAACAGGCACCTGCCATCACAGATGAGGTAAAATCACCCTCCAGTCCGTGCACCCTCATCCAAAAGGAGCAGTACTGTGCTCCAAACATCACATGCAGTCCCAGGATTTAACAAACTTATTTTGGCATTAGTCCCTGGGCTCTGCAATTTAGTTTTCGCCCTTTCTCATTTCGGCAGTAAGGGGTTGGTAATTATGTCAACCTGATAAAAGTATGAATGCATTATTAACATGCATAATTAGTACCTATCCACGACCAACATTGTGTTGATCTCTCATTACCGGAAAACAGCATTATGCAACATACAACATAGCTTTATTATACGTCCAAAATTAGCAGTTGAAAAAACGATATAAATTTTTATTTTTTTTATTTCAGGTGCTCAAACAGACAGTAAGTAATCTAAGGCATGTCTTTTACAAACTGTCAATTTTACGGCTGGCCGAGTCACTGTTTGAAAGCTCAGCTCATATGCCCTGCAGCAGGACACTTCCATTCAAATGAACGTACCTGGCTATCCCAAATGTGTTAACTTTCTGTAGATCAGCCAAAGTTCAGCAAAAACAAGTGCCAATGAATACTGTGTATGTTAGAGACAGCAATTTTCCATCTACTAATCGGGAGTAACTAGGTCTTAATTTATTCAGTTCTGGGGTATTCTGTCTATAGTTTTCATGGAATATAGTTTTTTTTTTTTTTTAAAGAAACATTTGATAAGCAGCTATAACTAATGATGGTGACCTGTCTGAGTTGGTGAATTATCATTTTGCTCATATTTGATTCCTCACAGCGTCTGTAAATGTAGTGAATTACATTTTAGTACTTGCTCAACCCAAACCACATTCCGTACTCTCTGAGTGCAGTCATATTTCTTCTGAGGTAACTTGCTTCACTTTACGTTTTCGCACTACATACAGTCTGTTCCTGGAACCAATTAGGTACGCATAGCAGCAAGTTTGTAAAGCGGCGCAATTTCCCTTGTAAGAAATAATGTAAAAATTGCTAATTGGTTCTTGGCTACTGAAGTAATTAACGCTGCAGGAGTTCTCAAAAAATGTCAATAAAAACTCCTTGTGTTCGTGTTTATTTTTTATTAAAAATTACAATAAATCCAAAATAATGATACGCGTTTTCAATGAAGAAAACCTGCAGTTCCAGGTGTCACATCATTTGAGAAGGGGAACAAGGGTATTTG
>JAOYSI010004450.1:0-14307 GCA_025775065.1 Hiodon alosoides
ATGTGACTGAATCACGATTCACCAGAAACTAAATGAAAAAGAGCAACAAACTCGGTTTTCCACAGAATGGTTTGGCAGTTCAAAGACACAGACAGCACAAAGATGCACAACACCCTCCACAGTCAGTGCTTAGAAGCATTCTTTTAGTCTTTTATCAGTGTGCGACATGTTTCCTCAGGGATTTTGACCACCCCTCCATTGGGGAATTTCTACAGCTCCACTGCGTTTATTGGTTTTCCTTTGTGAGATCCTTTATTGAGTTCAAACCACGGACGGTCAGTCAAGAACATTGATTGTGTTTGCTTAACCCCTTCTTTGTAGATTCTGATGCACGATTTTGACCCACCATTCACTCTACCCACCATATTATTAAAAACTGTCAGCGTACCTACTGTCCTAACACTGGTAAGATACATTTTTAGGCATCATTTATTTACATTTCTCATCTGACAGGAAAAAATATAAAGTTGTTGATGTTTTATTTATTTTTCTCAGTCTTCATACTCCTAGTTAAAGTTACGGTTATTGAACTTCCATCTGACCATGCAAGTATCTGATTAGAAGGTGTGTGGCGAGACCGATGGTTGTAAATTCCGATCTGTGATAGCAGGTTTCAGTTGCCCTGAAATATTTCCACTGGTGAAGACCATGGCTCTAAGAGGTGTGCTGAAAAATAACTAATCTACTAAGAAGAAACCTATGTGAGTTCTTGAACGAAATATGAGTTCTGATCAGCCTTTCATTTCCACTATAATGAATATAACCTTTTGAGGCCAATAAAATTCAAATAATAATCATAGAGAAGGCAAGAAGCGTGACTTAGCCCTACAGATACATAACAGAAATGTTTAGCAAACAAACCAGACCGTTTAACCCGTATAAGCAAAAACATTTATTTTAATGACACAAATCAGCACAAACCAATAATATGTAACTCAAAAATCATAGTAGCAGAAACAGTCGCTTTAACAGCACTAATTTGCCCTAACGTCATTTCTTCTTTGACTCGAGTAAGGTTAAAACACACACCTAAACTCCCCCATTGCCTATTATTGCCTGGGGTCACCCCATGTAATTAAATACACCTGCTTCTGTTTAAACCTATATAAATGTGCTCTTTGTTGTACCGGTCTTTTGCACTGACAATAGCCATGGACCAAAAAGTTGGAATGATAGCCCTTTCATTCCCTTTCATTCTAGCACAATCCAACAATCCAAAAAGCTTATAATTTATTTCTACATTTCCCTTTTAAACGCAGTATCATACACATGCGTCCACATGTCCCTAGATTCAAAATGACTCATCATTTTTTTTAATGGGGGAGGAAGAGAAATGGAAGTAAACTGTTTTTTGTTCTTGTTTTTTTTTTTCTGTAATTAAATTACATCAATGTCAACGGCTTGAAGATAAACCACCAGGCCGCCATTGATGAAAGGAAACAATCCTCTTGCAGCCCTGTGAGAAATAAAAGGGTTAAATATTTTATCAAAGCTGCGCTAATTCAGTTATGCCAATATATTTCTGGTTCCTCTCTGTCATTTTTCTTAAATGTATTAGTTTGAATGCATCTAAACAACATTTGTGTGTAACCTTTACGTTTGTAGGTTAACAGACATTGTCTTCATGAAAAATAGCATGTCATAATTTTTTGGCCAAAACAATTACAAAAAAACAAAACTATAACAGGTTTTAAAGTATTCATTTATAATGCTTTAAAAATGTGGATGAGAAAAGAAAAGATGAGAAGAAGGAATGGGTAGTGTGTTAGGTAGATATTATAAGACAAAATAGACCTAGTAATTTTTGCTGTGATTTGAAAGCAGGCGTTTGTGACTTGAAAGTATAATTTTTCATTTATCAATGATGTGTTGGGGATTTAAAACCATTTACACTCAGTCCACTTTTTTTTGGCACATCCATGGTTTCTACACGGTTTTGTTTTTCCATGCTGACCAACATCCCTGTGAAGTAGCTTTGATTGGTCTACACAGTAGCTGTAATTTGATTTCCAAAGAAATAATGTGTCAACCAGTTCCAGGGATCAAATCCAAAATGTCCCATTCAACCTTACTTTAATGGTCTGGGACACCTGTACTTTGCTGCCAGCTAAGAAGTGGATTCAGCTCTTGTGGACGATGCTTCTTAATTCCATCAGGAAAGTTTCAGCACGCTCTGTAAAAAAAGGAATTACAGTCTTAGGCCAATCCTGATGGATTCTTTTGGCAAATGGGGAAGAGAGAATGATAATTTAGGGTGTAGTTCTCTCTGCATTGCCTCAGGGTCTGCTGAACAGTCAGAGCCACAAATGGCTTCAGATTGTTCTACATTACACGGTTAGAAGACAAAAATTTACTGTAATGTGCTGTGGGAAGCCTTCGGGTTTTTTATTTCCTTTATTTTTTTTCGTTTTCTCCCTTGTGTCAATATTATTACTAAATGTGGTTCAGCCTAGAATGAGTATGACTCCCAAATCTGTCAAAATGAATGTAGACTGGAAAGAATTAATATTACCACAGCTATTGTTGGAAAAGCAAGGATTTCTTTTAATTTGTATTTACTTCAAAAACAAATGTACATGTTTTTCTTTCAAACCACGCTTGATTTTTCTCAAATGTGAATTGGAATGAATTGTGTCCACGAAGAAAACTACAAAAATATGATAATAATTACACATGAGGTGTAAGGTGCAGAGCCATAAAAACTATTGCCAAAAAGCTAAAAAAAACAAAAACAAAAAACAAACAAACAAACAAAACAGATCCTGTATTTTTTCCAATAAATATATGGCTTGAATTATTCTAGCATGAATTAATTCAGATGGCTGCAACATTTTACATTGCAATGAAGCTCAGTTTTTCTGCAGAACCCTAACAGGTACATTAGGCATCTAATATAAATTCCTTGGCCTGTGGCTAGTACTGCCAAGCATTATATATTACTAAATATATATACAGTGTATTGTTTCTAATTGTTCCAGCTCTTACATCCTCAGGTTCAGACTCCTTAATGTGAGTGTATGCAACGTTATTGCTCTTCTAACTTAGTTTTAAAAGGAAAAACAGAAGGCAATATATAGGTTGAAGGGCAGAACAAATGCATTTGCATGTTGGTCACCTTCAAATTGTTATGCGCTACAGGGGCAAGACATCATGGACCTGACGACAAACTCATTCACAGAATACAAGCTTTAGTGACAGTGTAATTACTGGCATTACAAGAAAGAGTAAGAGAGGTTCTGACTATTCTTAATTGGAAGCAGTTCCCATTTAAGTTGCTTGCACTGCACAAACATGGACAGACACACAAACAAATCTCAGAAAAACCATTATCGCTGACACAGGGGGCCGGGTTGGTAACTTAAAATAGAGTAATCGTATTTTCCTTCAGGCCTCATCTATACATTTTTATGGGGACAAATCTGTTCCTGAATTGTGCTTTTGATTCAAATCCATTCAGCGGTTATACGAAAATGTTTTTACCAGAACAGGCATACAAAATTCTACTTGTGGCCGTGCAGCATTGTCCTCGCCATGAGAGAGTAACAATATAACATTAAAAGAGCATGAAAACAGTATTAAAAGGAGCTATACAGATACATCAGTTTGCATGTTTTAAAGTAACGACTTTGAATGAAATACAATATGAATGATCCCATTCATATTTCTTAATTAATGTGCAATTAAATACTGAAATACGATAGGCAGAGACACACGTGCCCAGTTAAGCAGCAGAAGGCTATAGGACAACTCATTTGTTCCTGAAAAAAAGGATTTGTTCATCCCTGACTATGGAGTCGGGTGACTTCTTGTAGCGACGGCGAAACCGCAGCAGTTAAGTATCAAGGTACTCCTTGCTTTTGCACACCTGGAGCGATTTGTTAGTGCAAAAAACTCACCCTTACAAAACTGAAACTGACGTATTTCTCGAAAAATGTAATCCACTAATAACATTCAATGATATCCTATGTTAATTTTATGGTTGTTTTATGGTCTTTCCATTCCATGAGCAAAAACAAAACTGCAAAACATCTGGATTGGTATGTTGCCGCTGACATTTCATTCCTAAAGCTTAGCTATGGACAGAGCTGGTTAGTTAGCAATCGAGCTATCTTTCAGACAACATAGTGCCTTAGATAGAACTCATTACACCTGTCTCTCCAGGGTCAGCATCCACGTAGTGATGGGAATTTGTTTGCGAACAACCCCTGCGTATAAATGTATTTTTGTTTTTAATGAAGACAAGCTGAAAGAAAGAGTCATGCAGAGTGATTAGGAGTCCCGCTGTTTGGGTTGGCTAGTGTCTATAACAACAATGTCATGAATATCTTGTCTGAAAACCTGAAACCTCATCCGATTAGAATGGCGACAGCTGATAGCTAGCACAAACTCACAGAACCAACTTTTTGTTGTCAAAAACAATGCTAGCTAGAGGTCTAGCTAGAAAGCCAAGTAATTGTTTATGTTATCATTCAAAGTGTTCTTTTTTTTCTAATAAACTATTCTTTAGACTACTGTGTGTCCCTTTCCGCCATATATACATTCATATGAAGCCTCATTTAAAGTATCCTGGCTGCACTAGCCCTTTTGTAGGATGTGGCTAATGCTACAACTTACTGTGAGCATGTGTTTGAAGATCTGGCACACTTCTTCATGCTTGTATATTATATAAAATGTAATTTTGTCTGTGAGCCAACCACAATATTAAAATTGAGCCACTGCAGGATATTTTGAGACAGTGATTATGGTTTAATTAATTTGTGAATTATTGTATTGTGAATTATTTATATTCTTTAAGGAATGTGCATTATTATAATTTGGCAGAAATCACAATTATTTCTGACCACAACTACCCTCCAGGAGATCAGTACTGCATTGTAATATGTATTATGTGTAGAAGGGTATGCCATAAATTAGTATCAGTTTTTGCATAGCAATACATATTTGACTTAAAATGGGAAAGGTTTGTGTCATAATCACATGAAGATTTTTTTTCCTTGTAAATTGCTATTTCTTTTCAGATTTTCACCCCGAGTTTGGACTTGCTAATTGCATGATGGTGTGTCAGTTCACTGCAACAAACTCAAAAACACAGGGACAACATGCAGATTAGCTTTCCCAGAAAGAGCTAGCAAAGACCCTCGTCTGAGACACGTGTTCCAGGGCCCTACAACTGGGGAGCCCCCGGTTTGTACACTTTCTGCATCTTATATCAAATATATTCCATCGTCACCAGATCTACGAAAAGAAGACTTTATTTGTAATATATTTATACTTTTACACAAATAAAATAAAATACTTATCTAATTCAATTGCAATCTTAGTGTACAATTAGACAGCATTCTTAATCAAATTCTACCCGTACCCACGGTGTGACGAAGACATAACTCATATTGAGGGAGAAGAAACATATTTTTACTGAGATACTTATAAACATAAAAAAATAAATGACAGCTTGAACAAATGTATCACTTGAAAATAAAAAAATGGTGGGAAAATTCATCAAGTCTTTGGGTTTGCCATAAACGAAATCCTAGTCATTATTGGTTAGATGAGCATGTGTGCGTTTGGCGCTCTGATTTTGTCATCAGCAGTCAGTCACTTCACTGCCTCCGCAGTGCAAGCCTTTAGAGGGGAAGATAAGGGCACTCTCAAAGGTGCAGCTCAGACACAGCACAGTACATAGAATAAACAATTTGGGCACCAATTTATTATGTACATTAGATTCCATGTAATATATAAAAGGCATCCATTTGTGTAATTACGTTCTTTTGTCTTCGTTTATGAATCATCATGCCCCTTGCGTCACCCTCTATTTGTGGAGGCTACCCGGGTTTTATGACATTGTCATTAATGAGATAAATCAGAGAGACACCTCTCTTGTTTTTATGTCCTAACATATGGCCAAGGAGAGACACAGCATGGGCAGAAAGAGTAAGCTCAGGGCTTGAGTTATAGGTCCATTGCCTTTGAGACACTGAGCGTCTGATTTGGGCTTTTTTGAGCACTTTTTTTTCTTTCTGGATGGGGCTGTAGAGGGTTCCATATTATCAATTAATTCCGGTTTCCCAAGGGATCGGTCAAGGTTGTTAGAGAAGGTGCCCACAGGGCCGTCATTAAGACTCTGCTTATTGTAGGTGTTATTTTTGCTAGGATCTGCCTCCAGGAACTTAGTCTTGGATATGTTCTCCTTCTCTTTCAAGGGATTGTTGGTAATCTGCCGGCTGTTGTATGACGAGGGGTCTGGAAGGCCTTTGTTGGAGATGATCGAGGATTTGTCACTGTCTTGAAGGCAGCACCGGGGAGTGCCTTCCCATGGAGTGGTAACCGTGGAATGGAAACTTCCAGAATGTGTCTTGGTGCTGAAGATGCTGGTTTGGATCTGGGTGGAGCTATCAATACATCCCTCTAGGTCACTACTTTTTAACCTTTTCAAGTCTTTACCCGCTAACCTTGTAGGAAGGTGGCATTCTAGCTCTGAGCTGGACCCTTTGAAACGTTTGAACCAGTCCCAAAGGGTTCTAGCTCTGCAGTCACATATCCACTGGTTCCCATTCAATCGTAAGTATTGTAGGGACACCAAGGAGTCCATGGTTTCCCCAGAAAGAACTGTCAAATTATTGTAGAACAAAAACAAAGTGGTCAACTTGCTGAGGTCACGAAAAGCCCTTAGTTGGACAAATGTCACACGGTTTTGGTGCAGCAGCAAGCGATCTAGGTTAGCTAAGCCCCTCAGCATGTTGTCTGATACTGTCTTGATTCTGTTATTGTGGAGAAATAGATAGGTAAGGTTGGCTAAGTCCAAAAAAGTGTTATCGTGCAGTGTTAGCAAGTTATTATCCTGGAGGTATAGGTATTGCAATGAGAAAAGTCCTTGGAAAACGGCCACAGGAAGCTCAGACAGCCCACATCTGTGAAGGTGGAGGGTGTGCAGTTTTGAAAGCCCTCGAAACGCACTGGGGCTTATGATCCGCAGGTCATTGTTGTCCCCAATGTCCAGCTCTTCTAGTCTCTCCAGGCCATAGAAGGCCCCCGCCTCAATGTGGCTGATGTTGTTGGAATAGAGCCAGAGCACTGTGAGGTTGTGGCAGGAGCTGAAGCTGGTGGACCTCACCACTGTCAGCTTATTGCTCTGGAGGAAAATCCGTTGGCTCCGAGTGGGGATCTCTGTAGGGATGGTTGACAATCCCTGCTGTTGGCAAGCCACAGTGGGACGGGGTTCACTGTAGCACATGCACATTGCTGGACAGCCTTCCGTGTTGGGGATCAAATTCAACCATAGGACCAGGAAAAGCAGCCCACCTCCTGTAAAAAAAGAGGATAGTAAATGTGAGGCAGAAACGTAGGGAAATGACAGACATATCGTTCTTTTAATCCATTATGGTCCTACATTGTGAATTTTTTTTTTTCAAGGGCATCGTTATAATACAACCGCATCAAAAGTTACCTTTAGACAAGAAAATAAGCAAAAATAAAAATAAGAAAATAATTTAAAAATTAAAAACATCTGAAATCATAGGAATTAATATTTTTTGAAGACAGAAACATAAGCCTATTTAGCTGTGCCATAAGAGCTGTGATGTCTTTAGCATGGGTTGCTATGCAAAAAATGTAATAGGTGAATCTTGCCATCAAGGTAACCAATGAGACCATATGTACTGCAAAAGGACTAACCTTTCAATGGTTTTTATATAAAAATAGAGGACCACAACCTTGAGACATGGGGAAAATGACAAAACATGGGAAAGCCATGCCTGGATCCACATGTAAACCCGCATATCGCGTACAAATAATAATGTAGCATATCATTAAATGTAGCATTTTTTGCAAAATCGTGAGGAAAAACGATAAAAGAGGTTAAAAAAACATCTCCTATTACTGACACCAATACAATGCCTTCAATAACGAGACATATTGTCCCCCATTTAAATAACACAGCATCCCTTGTGATTCACACGATGAAAGTTACTGTTAAGCTAAATCTTGTTCCTAAATAAAGTAGAGGGAATATAAATAGCAATGATGCCTCCCAGTTACTGCTGCAGTCTGCCTTTAAGACAGTAACGTTTGCAGTGGCAGAGGACGTTTGTGCCTGGAGGCCTGGAATATGAAGCAGCAGCCAACTGAGTGAACCCCATGAAACATTGATCAATTACACACAGGAGGGTTCCCTTTGCAGAATTAATCCCTGCTAATAGAGAAAATGAAACTAATTACATTTGTGCATGGCTAAGGACTGACATTTAGCCTGTCTTATAATGTAAGCGTGGCTTTTATGCTTCACTACAATCTAGCAGTAGACCAGAGGAGGTAGGTTGCCGGGCTCTAGGGAACGGCACCGTTCAGGCACATCTCATAACCCGACTGGAGTTTCAAGACCGCGTGTAGACATGGCAGAGCCTGGTGTAGCTCCCCTTGAAGCACGACTGCACTGTGTCACCAGAGGCAAATGGAAAAAAAGAAAAGATCTTTTGCTGATAATTACAGCCGAAGTCCAACTAAAATAACCCACCAGAGGCAAACAGTCCAGGATTGTGCCAATATCCTTAATCGGATTAAACCCACATATGACACTGCTGCTAGTAAGAATTAAAATGTGAAAATGTTCATGTATAAAATGTAAACCAATAAGAGAAATTTATCACATTTATCAATTGCTTCACAAAATTGTTCCATGAGAGCACACACAAATATATGTCCTGTATGGAATACATTTTTATGTTTTCTATGCGGCTTAATCAATTCCCCCAGCCTCTTTCAGCAAGGAATAACAGGTGATAAAAACCCTAATCTAGGGAAATGAACACCAAGAATGATTTGTATAGACCAACCAGAGAATGATCTCTCGTCCTTTGCACCACGAGAAGAGTTACACAGCTCACTGTGAAGAAATTTCTTAGTTCTCGCCATAGGGAACAATTCAAGGTTTTGTCCTGGACAATATGAGCTATTAGATTACTACTTATTTAAATAGCGTACTTCTACTGTGATTTAACGATGGTAAATGTAGTGAAATGGTAAATATATTAAATATGCCTGCCACTTTTTATTGACAGGTGCAAACAGGATAGGAACACTGCAGGCACAATATCACTCAATTTAAGAGAATTATTTGAGGGAATGTGGGGTCCATATTTTCAATTTTTTGTGTCCTTTTTATCTCAGTATAAATTGCTTTTCCTTTGATGAGTCACGTAACACTATGTGGAGAAGATAGACTTTGACTTTGATCACAATAGAATCCGTGTGGTGCTTGAAAATTGTGTATTTATTCTATATTTATTTTACCGTATTTTACCGAGCTGCTGTCTCTCTGCTTTTCTTGCCTGGCCAATCTAAACAGTTATAAAAATCATAGTGTCGAAACCAACAAAATTAAACGTTTGATTTTTAACTAGATGGTGCCTGTGAAAGTGTAATTTAGGCTCTAAATATGATGATGGGCTCAACTTTATATCCTCTCTTTCATCATTTGATTCTACGGCTCATTTTAATTGTGTAATGAAACCTATTTTAGGCCTCTTTAAGGAGATCTTAAGCCATTCCCTTATTTGATGATGGGTCTCGGAGTTCCCTTCCCTTACTACAATATTATTATGCTCAACATACTTTTTTCTTATATTAATGATCGGTGATTATATCCCATAATTCCCATTGATTCCTGGGATATCTTAGGTTTTCAATGCTCGCTATACCAAAATTTCT
Organism: Hiodon alosoides; assembly: GCA_025775065.1. NCBI lineage: Eukaryota > Metazoa > Chordata > Actinopteri > Hiodontiformes > Hiodontidae > Hiodon > Hiodon alosoides. Next base: position 9,703 of record JAOYSI010004450.1, read on the forward strand.
GGGCATATGATTTTATACATATATCTTCTTTGATTAACACATCTCTTTCTAAAACCTGATCTAAACTACTCAATTCCTGATACGTATGATCTGTATAAAGGAGAGATACAATTAAAGTTAGGGGCCGATTTACTTTTCTCTAAAAAAATTTTTAACAAGAAGAAATTAACAATTCCAACTTTGTTTACTCAATACAGGGCTGGAAGAAACCCTCCTGGTTAATGAGATTAATCAGGCTGATAAAGAGATTGAGAGTGGCTCACAACCTCTAGACACTCCAGAAATTAGGGAGTCACTTGATGCAGAGAAAGCCTTTGCTTAGGTTTTTCCGTTTTAACATTGCTTGGCCACAATTTTATTTCATGGATCAATTTGTTACTCATCTCATCTGGATTCTGCTCATAGTAAAAAAAAATCCTTCTTAGCCCTTTACGCTCCATAAGGAGACAAGGTTGTTATATTTCACCTTTATATTTTCATACACCAGAGCCAGGGTGTGTGGGGATTGATTTGTGGAGAATGCAGGCAGAAAACACTGTATCTATATGCGGATTATATTTTTTTGAACATTTCGTATCCAGCGTCCTTCTAACCTCAGACTGCTTTAGATCAACATTATACATTGTATGGTTAAAAAGTTAATCTAGTAAGTAAGTAAGAATGAATTGTTCACACATCAGCTCAAAGCATCACCCTCCCCTTGCTGTGAGAGTCTGTGTGGCAAGTTTTGTTTTCAGCTCTACTATTGGTCAGAAAAGATTATCTAGTGATTTCATTCCCATCAAAGTCAGAGCCAGCATGGCTAAACATTGAAGCTGCCTCGATTCAGAAATAGATGCACAAGTTTTGAGTATATGTCTGTTGTTTCCGACATTGATGCTCACTTCTATGAGAGATTATATTTTATATGCTATGTAAACAGTATTAGATTATTTGAAGGTAAATTTATTAATAACACATTTGCCTCATATGATTTCCTTAATCACCCCATCAAGTTTGTACTCTAAACCAACCCATGGGAAAATGGGAAATGCGTGATTATTAAAAAAAAACAATTTTTTCTTTAAATTGTCCCTCACTTTCCACAGTAAAGCCAATATGGGAGATTTAATCTAACTTTCTCAGATGAGGATTTGGAGCTAATTCTGCCTTGATGCTCAATTTGTGCCAGACATGTTCAAACAAGTCCAAACAAGAGAAGAAACTCTTCCAACCCTTGCAATGGGCTCTCCTGTCACATGGTGCAGGGCACCAGATCAAGGATGAATCTAAGCACAGCTCCAACAAATAAACACAAGCTTTATTAACTGTGTTTACAAACGAATACACCACCAAACCAGGCACAAAATCACCTCTCACCAACTGAGGAGAAGTGCAGGGTTTATATAGAAAACAGAAAACCAAGCGGGGAGGTGCAGGGCCAATGGGAACAGAGGTGATCAGACCAGTGCACATGGGGTCTGTGGAATTATAAGTGAAAAGTGAGTTGACAAGAGCTAGAACAGAAAGAGTGATGGCAAACTGTAACTTTGGATCTTTAACTAGAATTTAATATTGGATTAAAGGGACTCTTAACAAATAACACCAAAACTCCCTATAGACTCAATAACTCAATTGCCCCTATAGACTGAATAACTGGTTACTCAATCTTTATCAGCAATAAATGAACCGAACGCATCCTGTAGTCCCACAGCACCACGGTGGGATTTTGGCCCACTCCACCATGCAGAACTGCTTCAACTCAGTGACATATCTGGGTATTTGACCATGAACTACTAGTTTCAGGTCCTACTACAACATCTCAACAGGCTTTTGGTCCGGACATTGGCTGGACCATTCTAAACTTTACATTTCTTGAACATCAATAATTGTGATATAGATTTGCTTTCGGACCATCAACTTTCTACTTGACCTAACTATACTACAGCCTCAGCTCACAGATGGATGGAGCTGTTCAACAGATTCTCCTGTTGAACTCTCCTGATACATGGTCAAATGAATGGTTCCTTCAATGATGGCAAGGTGTCCATGTATAGCTGTAGCAAAGCATTCCCTAAACCATGAAACCACCACCACTATGCTTGACTGTTAGTATGAGATTCTTACTGTGGAACATAGCATTTGGATTTTGCCAGACATAACGGGACCCAACGTTTCTCTTTTGACTCATCTGAACATCATTACAGAACTCTTGACGCTCATCAACCAGGAGCTTTTAGTCAGACTTTTTTTTTTAAAGCTTTCCATGAATCTTGGGTTGCCAACAGGCCCACAGGACACTCAGAAAGGTATTTTAAATGTAAATTAGCTACAACTTTGTTGTTGAAGTACTGCAAATAAGTAATACTGATCAGCTGCTAAATGTTCTGCTGCTAATCAGACCTCATAAACAGCAGTGCAAATTCTGCTCACATTGGGAGAGTAACTGCAATTACGATGATGTAATACTGACACAAAAAATAAATGGCAACATTAATTTATTAGAAACAGCAAACACTGAATGACAATAATTAAATAAATGCTTAATTTCTACCCAACAATTAGAATAAAGGTGCTGGCTAAAGGAAAGATGGGAAAAAGGCTGGTGTTGGAAAGTGGGCAAAGCAGATGTTTGGGCTTAAACCATTTTAGTCACTAAATACGTTTTCCCCGAAAGGGAGGTTTTTGTTAAGTTTCTCCTTTGCCGGGATTGTCTAAAATGCTGGATTACAAAATGACAAATAAATGGTATCACGGGAAACCCTGTCCCTGACACCCCCTGACACCCCCCCACCCCCGGACAGGAGCGTCATAGCAACCTATTGATTACATGCCAGAGTAGAGAGCTGAGTGCATTTGTAGAGTTGCAATTTAAAACCAATATAATTCTGGACTGTGCATAGCAGCAAGTGGACTAAACAAACAAACTTAATGTCAGCTGACGTTCGATTGGAATTTTCCTGGTGTGAAACAAACCGAATCGGAACAGAAAAAAGATTACTTAGTTTGCAAGTGAACCACAAATGACTTTCAAGTGAACTAGGTGTGAAAAGCCCCTAGGTCCCTTTCAAGTTGAAAATCCTTTCAGGTGCATTGCCTGCATATTTCGGACTCATGTTCTGTGCAATTTCTTTGTTTGTGTGTTTTAATGTCATTGCTGAACTTTTTGTGATGTATTGAGGAAACACCTAAAGGGGGTATATGCAGTGTAGCTTAAGTCTTACTAAGGGTGTAAGGAGACCCCAGAACCAAATCTTGGACAGGGCACCTGAAGAACTACAGCCATTTTTGGCTAAACCTACTTAATTTAGTCTCTCCATGAACACTGTGAACTTCCCTCAGTTCAATTATAGCTTACCTTTCTCCACCTTTCTCTTGAGAGTGCCTTAGCAGCCCCTCCTGCACAATTTTCACTTGGCCACAGTCATTTTTTAGTCTTAAGGTTTTACTTCTGTCAGAATCACCAATTTGTTGCTACACTCCAGCGTTCCTCTTACTCCCTCACAGATGAAAAAATTTACCGTACAAGGACATTTTACAACTCCTCAATCTTTTCTTTCTTCATCAGTGGCTTATTTACACTTGCAGTCTTTTTCACATCATATTATTCAGGGATACTAATCAGTTTACTGACCTTCATAGTGATTTTAGACTCCTTGGTATGTCTTTAATACTATTTGTTTTTGGGGTTTTTTCGCATTCTTATCACACACTCATTTATTTACTCACAAAATTCAGTCAAATGCTACAATTCAGTGAGTCAATCAAAGTCAGTGCAAACAAACTGTGCTTTCCACAAACGTGAAAAAAAGGCCGTCACCCTTACTTTAAAGGGAAGCAGAAAATTTCAAATTAAATTGAAGCAGAATAGGAAACTCAGTTTTGACATAAATTCTATTTTATCATAGAATTTATCACACTTCCATTCTGCAGGTTTAAATTCAATAAAAGACTCTGAAAGTACATCAAACCGCTTGTTAATGGTAAAAGTCATCGATCACATCTGATCAAAATTCCAACAAAATTTTATGTGAAAACGAAACAAAAACAAAACAAAAACAGCCACTTGTGAGGATTGGCTGGAAAAAACTGAAGCCTTGTTTGCTTTGTTCTGTTGTGCGTGACTGACCTCCCAATATGTCACTGATTTGCATTTGTCCTTGGGGTCAAGTGAATATAGAAAACAGGTGTTGTTCCATCTCCATCCTCTCTGTAATCTCTTATAAAATAGGCACCTGATGTAAAGGCCTACTATGAAGCCAAATTGGGCTGAAAGGCATAATTAAAAAAAGAAAAAACAAACAAACAAAGAAAACCTGCAGGTAAAAACTAATTATTATTACGATCAAAAAAATAAGCGTTCAAGTGTTTTATATTGCAGGCCTTCTATTTTTTGCTTTGAATTTTTTTTCTTTGCTTTGAAACTTTTTCTCCTCTAGAAGAAAAGGGCGGCCTCATCTTTGAGTGAATTGTGTGGCTATTTCATACACAAATATTGTTAGTTAAATAGCTAACCCAAGGTGAAATCTTGGACCAGTACGGTAATTCCCTCACAAACTGTTACCAGCCAAGACAGTGGTAAACACCCTCTTAGCTAATTATGTACTCTATGCAATAAAGATAGCT
>JAOYSI010004451.1:0-14303 GCA_025775065.1 Hiodon alosoides
GAGAGTGAGTGAATGTGTGTGAGAGTGAGTGAGTGAGTCTGTCTGTGTGAGTGAATGAGTGTGTGTGTGTGTGTGTGAGTGAATGTGTGTGAGAGTGAGTGAATGTGTGTGAGAGTGAGTGAGTGAGTCTGTCTGTGTGAGTGAATGAGTGTGTGTGTGTGTGTGTGTGTGAGAGAGAGACTGAGTGAGTGAGTCTGTCTGTGTGAGTGAATGAGTGTGTGTGTGTGTGTGTGTGTGAGTGAGTGCTTAAGGGACTGAATGACTGCCATCCTATTTTCAGTGTCCCATGTGTCAGAGTAGGGGCTGGCAATGGCAAGTGGGTGAAAGTAGATGTATAGCTTTTTAATGACACCATAATAACACATTTCATACAGCTTGCAAACCTCCCTGCCCTTTGTTAAATGTAAATGCACAGTGCACTAACATTTTTCCCCCTAACATTATCAACTATTCACCCTATCGACACAATCATAGAGAGATCTGGTAGACCGAGAGATCAACACTTTTGCCATAAGTTGTAATAAATCCTAGACACAATACACGTCAAAAAAGGGAAAAAAAGGCTTTTTTAAATAAAATTTTGGAGTCGTTAATTGATAATGTCACATCAAAGGCTTTGCCTTTTAAATATTGAGGGTGACTGGTGTGGCCTGGGCTTGTGGTGTTACCATGGTATGAGCTATGCTTATACACACATATACATACACAGCATTGTCACTGCACTGGGGAAAAAATACAAGGAAAATGATTCCCTGACTGTTCATTGAAATGCCTGTTAATAGCCTGTACTAGTACTGATATTGCATCCATTCCTTAGACTGGTGGATGGGTGCAGAGAAACAGTCCGTCATTGGGGAACGACACACCTCAGTGTTAGTAACAGCAGTCGCAGTGAGTGATCGCTGGCTCCAGAGTAGGTGGTTTGCATTCACACTCGATACAATTTTATTTACAACTTAGATGCTTGGGTGACGTTTTTATCCATATAAAAAGCATCTTGCACAGCTTACAATTTCTACATTCATTCACTTGTAGAGCTGGATATTTCACTTATGCAATTCTGGGCAATTAACTTTCTCAAGCGTGAGACTTGGACAGACAACCTTTACAATTACCAGTCTTTCACCTTAACCACTACACCACCAGCTGCCCCATGAAAGACACGATTATATTATTGCCAGACCATTCAGGTTATTGAGACATGTAGCTTAATTTCGTGTTCCATATAAAAAGCATTGCAGAAATTAATATTAATTACATTAATTACATTAATTATATGTCAATGTTTTGATTATGTATTTTAATTCTTGTGTGTTTCCTACATTTGGATAACCAAACACTGTAAGTTGTACGTTCCAAGGAAAGTTATTTATTTAAACCATAAATATTGGCCAAAAATATATATAATGTTCATTATTTAATTTTATAGTATTCCTAAGTGCTTTCCGAATAATTTTGCAACAGATTAATACAGACATATAACATAATACTTGCTAGAGATCAGACTCAGAAATGAGTCGCTGGCAACTCCCTGTCACGCCCTTTTCTGTCTAGAAATAACCCCTGTATCTCCTGCTGTGGCAACAGGACTAAACCTATTTTTGGCGCTCCACAGAAGGACGAACCGCATTGTCAAACAAAGTTGTTGTCTTTTCACACAGTTCCCTTTCTCTGGGCATAGAGGGAAGTCCTGCGGCCAGGTCAACAGGGCATGCAGTGAGCAGTACTTACCTTGACCACGTCCTCGTTGATCTGCTTAGGGTCCCTGTTGATCAGGTCGATTTCCTTGGTGTTGCTGTCCTTCAAAAACTTCTCCTCATTGAGGTTGTACTGGTCCGCCATGATGAGAGTTGGCGCCGTGGTGGCCTTTAATTTCAGCTGGAGGGGGATGAGAGGTGCAGGGCGCGACGGGTCGGGAACGGGACGACTTCGGCGAAGAGTGAGATGGCAAGCGGGAGTGGGGCCGTGCACAGCAGCCAGAGAGCTTTCAGACCCTCTTCTGCGAGTGATGTCACTCCCCGTAATGCCCGTGGACAGCTGCTGCCGCCCCCGCCCCCCGCCAGAACTACGCTCCCCCTTCCCTTCGGTCCACACGCATTCCCTAGCTCACACAGAGACCAAAAGCATTTCTTAAAGGGGACCCCGGGCCCGCGTTACATTTCACATGGGCCTGTCATGTGGCCGGGCTTTAAATGCGTCGGTTGCCATAGTGCACCCAAACAAACGGTCACCAGCGGTCCTAATGGCCGCCCCCACTGGCAGAGCCTGCACATATCTGTGCCGAGCACATGTTCTGCTGTAGTGTGTCACTTAAATTTATGTCTTCCAATCTATTTGCCATTGATGAAAGGAAGGGACACTTTTGTGCGGGTTTTCTGCTATGTGGGAAAGTTATTTGTATGACAAATGCTTAATTTATACATGCATACAGAGATTGAGGGATATTTAAATCACGGCCTATCAGCTTTCTTAACCTATAAAATAACCTAAAATAATCAATTTAATGCTGACCCGGTAAAGTAAGTGGACAGTTCATTTTTTACCCTGTGCAGTGACTTCTGCAATACATTTCTGATAGTAAAATAACTGTGAATGATTCATTTCTGCCTGTGGATGATTCATTTCTAAGCCCATAAACTAACTGTGGATGATTAATTTCTGATCCTGTAAATTGACTGTGGAAAATTCATGTCTGAGTCAGTAAAGTAAAAGTGAAGGATTAATTTCTGAGTTCGTAAAGTTACTGCGGACGAGATATGTCTGGGTCAGTAAAGTAACTGTGAAAGATTAATTTCTGAGTTAGTAAAGTAACTGTGGACGAGATATGTCTGGGTCAGTATAGTAACTGTGAAAGATTAATTTCTGAGTTAGTAAAGTAACTGTGGATGAGATATGTCTGGGTCAGTATAGTAACTGTGAAAGATTAATTTCTGAGTTCGTAAAGTTACTGCGGCCGTCTAATGCCTGAGTCAGTAAAGTAATTTGCTGTGGCTGTATTGTTTGGTACCTTTTATGTCATTTGGATAAAAGTGTCTGAGTAACTGTGAGAGCCATTAGCCGTTTGGTGGATGGCAGCCAGTATGCACTTGCAACCAGTTATTCATCTGAATAATTTCATGTGGTTTTGAGTGTAGGCGATAAGTGACGACCAGGTTGTGGGGTGTGAGTGGCTGTATAAGAAGCTGGCAAATGGCGGTGGAGTGGAGCCTGCCCGTGAGGCCACACCTGTGGCAGAGTGGACACTTAGCTGAGGCATGTTGGTCTCTCACACGTACGTATGACAGCAAGACAACACTCTCCCTGGCCCTCATCAAAGTGGGTTCAGCTCCCTTCAGATGGATTTACAATATAGTTGGGAGCCAGGAAGCCCTGAGGCATTGTCACTGCTCTACCCCATAACACAAGCTAATGCAGGTGAGGCAACAGATCATCTATTTGTCATCTGTTTGGAAAGAAACCAGGAGCCAAAATGGCCTCCTTACACTCACCACAAGGATCCCAGTGCTCTAATATAACAGAATAGAAAGCAGATCTTACGGCAGTCTAACAGTAATGCAGAAGAGATCCAATCCCATGTGTAAGGTGCTTGAGGATTCTGAAATGTCAAAATGTCTCTTGGTTTTGCTGCCTTCAGCTACGCTCACTACTTTTTAAAGCCTATAAGAATGGGCTTTTACTGAGAAGATACATTTCCCAGGAGGTGCTGCTGCAGCAAAAGAACACTAAGTGAATTATGTCCAGGGAGAAGCACGTTTGATAATGAGGTTAAGAGAAAGGGGAGGAAAACGGAAAAACAGAAAGAGCCCAGAGGCGAAGGGTCATCTTTCCAACGTGTGAACCTCTCAGACCACGAGGTGCTTGTGAACGAGAGCTATTGGACCGACGCTGCTCTCTTTCGAATTGCCTGCTCCCTCTCCAAGCGCAGACCGGAGGCAAATGCCGTCCAGGGAAACACTATAGGATGGTGCCACTGAGTCACGCCCGTACTTGTATATTAGGCATGGGGCGCATGAGTCCCAGTGGAGAGGGTGTGGGGCAAGGCCAGAGGGCACGTGGGCGGGAGGCAACCAAACTAATTAGAGAAATATTTTCAGTGTCCCGTGAAGAGGGCTGGGGCTTGGTCCCAGCAGGTCGGAGGGGGCGGTGACAGGAATAGCAGACGGCGAGACTAGTGAGAGAAGGCAATGACTCCAGTTTCAGTCTGTGCCTGTCCTATAGGCTTACTTTTAGTTACGCAGATCAACGCTGGTGATCATATATAGTTAGATAACCAATTATTCTTCTCCAATCTCAGTGGCCTTAGAACCACCCATCGCTTTCTCCACACCGCAGCCTGCACAGCTCGCACGAGAGGTTTCAATGCAGGTTGGAGGCGAGGCACGTCCCCCTCAATGGTACTGCAATCCTGCAGGACCCATGAAGGAGGTAGTAGACGCTTGTTAACGATGAGTCGAGAAAAGCCCTTGGCGATTTAACCCTCCCCAGCCCGGACGGCTCTCTGCAGGTTGTGTGGAGGCGCTGTGCTCGAATCTCTCGCTGTGAGGATTCCAACTGACAAAACTCCAGCTCTTTGTGCTCTGGTGCGTGCCTTAACTGCCTGAGCCAACTAAGCCGATCAGATTTCTGGCGTGTGTACAATTTAGGTTAAGTTCAGGTTTCTATAAACAGTCTCTATATATTTCCGTTAATGCTTTGTGTCTCCGACACACAAACGGTGGCATTCGAGTGCCCACATATACGATACGTATGTAATGACACTCCAATGTCATGTGGTGACCATGGAGTACTTTTCCACTTCAAATAGTTCAATCCCCAGTGGACGCCTTACTTATCAGGCCCTTTTTACACTGCTCGAGTTCCACCTGTGATTATCATAGCACTTCACTCATGACCCCCGTTTCAAATTAAAATCCTGGCGCCATTAACCGCTGCCCCCTCTCCGGACCTAGCAGACGTGGAGCCAGCTCAGGAAGCGGTGGCTCCGAGATTGCATCCCAAAGGAAAACCGCCCGGCGCGGTCAGCAGCGCGGTCAGCAGTTACAGAGCGGCGGGGATTCGTGGCTACACCATAGCTTTGTGTGCCCTGATTACTGAGGGACAGGAGAACCGAGGCCGTGCTCTGTGATCTCAGCGCTGTTCTTTGTGTCGTCGACAGGAAAAAAGCTGCCAGACGTGGATGTCCGCAGGGACGCTAGAGCTCTTGTCCGTGCCAGAGGCCGTGCACAGGGAGTATGCAACATACAAAATCTCCTCTGGGGGGAAACAAAGACAAACTAGAAAATATCTCTTCAAAAAACGTCCTTTATTATTTAAGACATAGTCAATTAAAACGTGAATGGTTTTATTCTACCAACATGTTTTCTCCCTGAGGATATGTGTATAAGCAGTTTGACTTATAATTATCCAATAAACTGCGATTAACTTCCTCTGTTGGCTGCAGGGCCATCCCACGTTGTTTGAATTACAACATCATGCATTAACTACATCGAGACATTCACTGACTCTGCAGATCTCTGTGCTCTGCAGGCGGCGCATGTCGCTCCGCTGGAGGTGGCGTCGTTCTCTGATGAGACTCCAGGCATCCCAGGTCAGCCCGGGTCTCCCCAGGTGCAAGCCAAGTGTGGCATCGGCTCGTGCGGAGCTCGGAAGCCAGACTCATGGAAACAGGACACTGAGAAGCTAACCAATACCCCCACCCCCCCCCTTACGCCAGCCCAGGCACGCAAGAAGACCCTCTGAACGAGACTGCCATTGCAAAGGGTTATGTTGGGAAAGTGACTGTGTACTTGCAGGAATCTCCAAATGGACTTTAGTGTATGAATCCTCTTCCACATTTAAGAGACTGACTGTTACATAAAGAAGTAATAAATACACACAGTGAAATCTTTGCTGTATAAATATAGGCTACTGTTAAACAAATTAAGCAAGAGAAGTACCTGTTCATTAGATGAGGAATTAATCAGGAGAACCATAGACTTTTTTTTAAATCAGGAGAAACATAGACAATATGACCTTTTATAGTATCTGAGTTGGCTTCCCCTGATGTTTTTGTGGTATTATTTATTCGGAAATGATTTGGCAGGCGTCATGTTTGCGAGTAGCTGAAGCGCTGTGGAAATGTTTTGAGGTCTTCAGAAGTGTAAGCGGGGTAGCCAAGAAATATTTACAGGGGTTGCGTTCAAGAGGAAGCTAAGTGTGCCAAAGGGCGTCATTGTTAAACCGACAGCAGCTACATAGTGCTCTCTACTGGTAGCACAGGAAGACTTCATGCTCTCTTTATAGAAGAAACAGTTTTAGCACTCCTGAAAAGTGATCCATTCAGGCTATTGATAGAAGACAGTGTCAAATATGTTTTATGTTGTGAACATTGCACTGCTAACCTACTGCTGGTCAAGTGTTCTCTGGACAGACAGCTAGACAAAGGAGAAATACACATTTAATTCTCACGGAGCCCTTAAGGGTGTTATCCATAGCTACAATTTGCATGCAAAACCAAAGACCCAACCCAAGAGAAAATGTGTTTACACAAGTTGTTTACACTTTTTTTGTGTGCAATTATTCGGTAAAATAATAACACCTACAGAAACTGAGTGCATTGTGTGTGAACACCACGTTTCACACAATGCTACTATGATTCAATGAGACCCCGGATTTAACCAAGACAAGAAAACATCAGTACAACGTTTTTCAGACGAACGGCCCCTTGACGTGAAACCCGATACGCTCCCCAAACTCGTTCCATTTCGGCCAATAGGATACTAGATAAACATGGAGGAGGAAAGATTGGAGGACAGGTGCTGGAGTTTTCAGAATGATAAAAACGTGTCAGCCCCTCTCGAGCATCGCTCCCAGGACATGTTCCAGCAGTGGATTTCACAACGCTCTTTGAGGAAAATCCGTTCTTTGACCTTTGACCTTTAACGGATCATCAACTAGCTGCTATTAATAGCTTGAGAGAGCCTTGGTCATCCAGGTAGGCCTTTTAGATGCAGTTAAAAAACTATATCTCTTTATAAGCAAACTCAGAGCGGTGCCCTTGAAGGTCACGCTAGCCTCTTACTCCCTGCATGTTGGAGCCAGCAAGTACTCAACACATGTTAATCATTTTCCATAATCACTTACTCAATTCGGGGTCGCGGGGCAGGGGACACCCAGGACGGGGCGGCAATACACAGCAGGGCAGGGGACACCCAGGACGGGACGGCAATACACAGCAGGGCAGGAGTCACACCCACACACAGACATAGCCATGTAGCTCTCACACACACAGGGACAATTCCACAGTTGCCAATACAATACATTCATAAGTAATGAAAAACTTTGTGTGTAATACAAGCATACCTTTATGAAAAAGTACACTGTGTACCCAGAGCCGTTCCTGACCTCCCTGGGGCCCTAAGCAAAATTCTGCTGAGGGGCCCTCCTACCTGACCTGTGAGCCATGTAAACCATTTGCGAGGGGGAGGCGGGGCCCTTGCGTAATTTGCGGGGCCCTACGCAAGTTGTGTAGTGAGCATATGGGGCCGCCCGGCTCTGTGTGTACCTTGATACAAACACTTTTTGACCCTTTTTCTCTCTGAATAGTCCTGCACCGCTTCAGTGGTTTTTTGCATTCACCTGTTGTAAGACTAAAGTCCTTACAAGTTTGCAAATAAGCTTTCATCATATCGCCCTCTGCCACCACCCCCGCTGCTGCCCAGGACTGTATTGAAAACCTCTGTAAAACAAACTACTATATTACCAGCATCTACTTAGCTTGTGCAACTCCAACAGCTGAGAGGATAACGGTTATGTAACCTGATCCTCCTCAGAGCACCAGATTACAGGCTGAAACATGACTGAAACACTGGACAAATAGGAGAGGAGAGCACTTTATAATTATTGCTTTATAAATAATAATTAAAGAAAGAAAGAAAACCTAAACAGTTTGATTCAAGAACTATTAGACCAATCTACTTTTAAATGATAAATTGTAGATTTGCCGTCAGGACCCACTGGTCTTCCTTTGAACCCACTCCTCCCCCCAGCTTATAAGTGATGCGCTCACATTACAGAGTGTCCTGTTCTCCGGCCACACCTACTCATCCAGCTGCTGTCGTTGGTACTCCACATCGGGTCACTGACCCCCTCTAATCCCCCCTCATCATCGTGTCTGATAGACTGCCACAGAGACTAACCTCTGCTGCTCCGTAAATTTGCAGATTATTGTATTTTTACCAGCGATTATGAAATGGTTATGTAGCGGCCTAGAACCTTTTTTTTTTTTTTTTTTTTTTTATATATGGTGCCCATCTAGATATAACTTATGGCCAAAGTATGGAAGTATATGCCATAATGCTAGGTATAACTTAATGGTGTGGAAGTATATGCCATAATGCTAGGTATAACTTAATGGTGTGGAAGTATTTGCCATACTTTGTGACACTGTAGCTGGTAGGACACCTGTGTAAACCTGCCAGCATACATTTCAGCATATTTTGAGTTTATTTTATTTTTCTTCGCAGTCTGTTTGAATAGGCATATGGCATGTTTCCCTAAAATGCCATATGTCACTGTACTTGCGTTGTTTGTCCTGTGCTATTGTTATCAAGAAAAACTAAATGTGTGAAAAAAAGTATGTGTAAAAAAATATATACTAAATATAGTATTTGGCACTTATCCAGTATGTTCATTTTGTATGCTGTTCTTACTGGAAAGCACACGTATTAAAAACACAGCAGAACCAAAATATTTTTTTGTCAGTCACTGAAGTTGAAAAGTTACTCAGATAACAAAGCACAAAGGTCAGGTTGCATCTGCAAATATGGTGAAAGCCAGAAGGGAGACAAACAACCAAAAACACGTCGCTGGCATAAATAACTACACCAGTTGCCCAAATACCTGCAATAGTTACTGATCACCAAGCATGAATAATGTCAAAGGACAACATTGGAGCTCCGTGATACAATAAATACAACACTGTTGTTCCAATTAACTAGTGTCAGTAGTTTAAATGTTAGAATTAAACTTCTCACTAGTTTAACTTTACCATTAACTACTCATAAGCACCCTTTGTATGCTTCAACTAAAGAAATCCTGACATCATTGCAATTAAAAATTTACTGGAATACAAATATGGTGTACGCAAGCAACTAATTTTCTGAACTTTCCAAGAACCGAGACACATGCCACAGACAACGCTGCCAACTGTGTGCTCTGCTCTTTGACTTCATCCAGGACTTACGTGTGACTATTGGACTATATGAAATCAATAGTACTGTCCAAAGCCTCACCTGTCCCAAAGTCGTACAGAGGCACAAAATAAAGTGGGTTTGGGAAAAAAAGGCAGAGCGACACGAGAACATACATGGCGAACGTCATGTTTCTTATCACGTCTCTATAAAAAAATCAGGATGGGTAGCTGTGGTATACTCTTTGATTCTAAACAAGAACTTATTCGAGGTAAAATCCATAAGAACCCTAAATCGTTTTTTCATAAAATTGGGTGGCTATGGCTATTTTGTTCAAAAAATTTTTGGACAAAACATATAAAAATGTATTTCTACTGATACTTTGTGAAACGAGAACTGAGACAAAAAGGGTATTTAACCCAAAAGCCGGAAATTGCTTGATCGTAAGAAACTCATTTTTTAGCAAGTAAACATATGTTAATGTATATTGTGATGCCTTTGGCTTGAATATGACAAATTTCCAAACAAGCAAAAATTAGCCAAATCGGCACAGGGGATAGCATACTGCAAAACTAGATTTTTTTGTCAGGCAAATGGCATCAAGGTACTTTTGCTTGAGCTCTGATATGCCAAACACCACCAATCTACAGAGGAGATTTATCCCATTAAAACAAATACCTGACCTCCGAGGGCATACTTACTAAAGTACTACAAACGGAAATGCCAGGTGTGATGGCCTTCTAGCTTGGAAAAGCTGATCATTTCCTTAGCAACTGATGGTTTCAAATATGGTAATCTTCACTTTGATTACAAAGCACCACAGTGGAAGATAAATTAATATATTAAGTATGGCTGGTGATTGAACCTTGTGCTGATTTGGAGGTGGCACAGTGTTGCACTTGAAGTGTTTATTTATCCTTAATCTGTTTTAGATGTTGATGGAAAACTAGGGCCTACGCTTTTTTTCATTTGAGAGAAAATGGAATATAATGGGTAGCTCTCTGCATTTAAAACTAGTCTTATCTTTCAACCACTATAAGTAGTTTCGAAAGAGAGTTTAAAAAAAAATAGAACGAGGATTACAGTGGGGGGAAAAAATGAATGCCTTAATTCAATGTCTTAGAAGACTTGGCTACGTGTTAAGGGAAGCATCAGTGACTATCTTCCCTACAAACTATTAAAACATGCCTGGTGATACATTACATTTAACATTTACATTTTAGTCATCTTATACAGAGTGACGTCCAAAAGTGCCATAGTTAGGAGTTAATGTGTAATACGAAACTGAGCCACCTTGCCCTAATGATGATTACTGTGAGAAGGTATACGAATAATTAATATAGCGATGGCATATAAAATGCAAAACACATATTTAAAAATATTTTTATCACATTATGACTACGAGTGTAAATATTGTTTAATAACATTGCCGTTTAAACTAGCAATCGAAACGATTATAGCTCTTCGTAACTCTTAACCAACTAATATGTGGTTAATCCAGTTTTAATATTGCGCAGTGAAGGTGCTACGTTCAGGGCAGATGGGGCAACCCAATAGATGTTGCTGTGCCACAAAAATACACAAGTGTTATATTCTATCTGATCAATTAAACAACGATTATTTATTACGAATTTCAAAATCCTTGCTGACTACTCCTTGTTGACTTTGTCTCATTCATGTTGAACAGCATTCATCATTATTATTATTATTATTATAGTATTAGCAAGAAACCCTTGCTAAAGTCAAATTAGCAGCCAGATTTTTTTTTCTTCAAACCATAAATTAGGATAGCTTTTGCCTTGTCCTTTAGGAAATGAAGGACTGGGGAAAGGTGTGCAATTTGTCTAAACGTTTAATATTTTATAAGTATACCTGCACACTACTTTATAATCTGAAGTTGATCTATTTGAAAAAAAATCTGTAGTATTCCACAGATTGCAGCCTATTAATATATAGCCTGTTTAATTATCAAAAAGTACCTAAAATGTATAACAAAGAAATAATATCAAGCTGAGAAACTGGGGACCCAACGCAATTTAAAATTTAAAATTCACTTGACTGACATACTTCACACAGATACAAATAACAAGCTGAAAAGCGGATACAAGTGAAGTTGTTTTTCCCTCGGTTTTGCCACATAAATTCATGCTGGGTCGGACTAATGAATAACGATCCAAATAAGAAGCTGGTACTTCGGTATACATAAGACACTTCTGCTGACAACTTTACCATATATATCCACGTCTGGCCTGGAAAAAACACCACCGGACATTGAAAGGATTCATGTCCTTCTTTAGATTCATGCATAGAGGTAAGCGGCCCAATGCGACTGTAAAAGCATTGTCTAACATTCATGGTGTTGGGCGAAT
The DNA here is from genome assembly GCA_025775065.1 of Hiodon alosoides. NCBI lineage: Eukaryota > Metazoa > Chordata > Actinopteri > Hiodontiformes > Hiodontidae > Hiodon > Hiodon alosoides. The sequence goes on from JAOYSI010004451.1 coordinate 11,540, forward strand.
AAGCAACTATAACTGAATAAAAAGCTAGCGAATAAAAAGTCAACATCAGTCTTGTATTTCATTTCTCATACAAATCCATATCCAGGATTCCGAACTGATTCTTTTAAAGAATTGTTTTGCACATTCATTTTTGGTGTGCTATTTTTAGCCGTGTGTGTATTTGAAGATGACATGGCTCAGAGAGGATTTCAGTGTATGCACAGTTGAACATCCTATTAATGATTCAAGGAGGAGTTTAGGGGGAAATTAATCCAGGCTGATATTGCTTTTGTCTCTCATTTCTTGCCTGCAATCCTAAAATGTACCTCTAATCTGGTATCTCTGTGTGTAAGTACCTTGTGCATGTATATCCCCATGTATATATATACATGTATATCCCCATGTGTGTATTATTGGTGTCTGATCCCTTCTTGCTTTGAATTTCTCAGAAATTCAAACAGGCATTGTGAAAAAGTGTTACAGACAAACTCGACAAATTATCAGAAGTAAATACAACACATTGACTCAAACATTTTAGGGGCTTAAAATTTTTAAATTTTAAAAGAGTGTAGAAATCTACATATATTGATATTGCATTATGTAATAATAATAATAATCAGATATTGATATATTATAATTTCTTTATTCTACAATACAATGCATACCCTGGTACAATATAAATGCTGTTTGAACCATATACACATGCATTCTGCTGGAGTTGCTAGAAACAATACTGTTTTCTTGTATTTAAATTCAAATTTATATGTACATGGAATACATTACACACCTACAAAATACAGAAAAAATAACATGTTTTGAATGTGCAAATATTTGTCTAAGAGCGTCTTTTATGCCAGCGTCTGAACAATACAGCAAGGACTGAAAAACTAAGAAAACATTTGTCTATTCTGTTGCTTGAATAATCTCATACAATAAAAATAACATACATAAAATTACACAATTTTAGTACAATTTTGACAATATCTTTTGTTCAGATCTTGAAAATTACAAATGTTGGTTTAAAACGTCATAAACCAAATATGAATGGCTATTGCTGACAACAGTTTTAATCCGTGTACAAACTTGATACAAACTGAGTAGATTTGAAGAGAAGGCTTTGGTGTCATGTGCAAGAAGGGAAATCACCGTTGTACGGTATCTTCGAAATGTATGTCACCCTAAATCTACTAAGCAATTGAATAAGTCATGCTAATGAGAAATAAATAACCGCCAGCAGGAGTTCAACTTTATGTCCTTCCGCAAGCTAACACTAGAACATATTTTGAGGGCACCTTGGGAACATAGACTTCAATCAGTCTTGGATTCCTCTTTGATTCCTTAGAAAGGTACTGAAAGTGGCACCTCATGATGCTGTCAGCAGCCAAAAGCAAGCTTTTATCTAAAATCCTCTGGGATCTGGCCAGGGACTCTGAAGCTGTGCGTGGCCTGGTCCAGTGTATTTTTTGGGCTGGAGAGTACGCAGCTGGCTCGTGTCTCGGCTGTGCGGCTCGTCCTCCTCAGGAACTGGAGGAAGTTCTCCTGGACCGAGCCTTTGCGGCTGGAGACCGCCAGGTCCGCTGTCCCTGACCTGAAGCACCTGCGCATCTTGCACAGCTCCTCGCGGATCTGCCGGTTCAAGAGGCCGTAGAAGAAGGGGTTTACGGCAAAGGAAGAGTAGGCCAGCCAGGTGACCGCTGCCCCGGAGTCCCCCAGACTGCCGAGCGTGGTGCCAAGGGACAGGCGCAGGTGGAAGGTGAAGTACGGTAGCCAGCAGAGCATGAACTGGCCCACGATGACCACCAGAGTGAGGGCTGCCTTGCTGCCTCCCAGGGCCCTCTCCCGGACCCGTCGCCGGGGGGCGCCGCGGGTGGCAATGATAGTGGTCTGGCTATTAATGGAGTCGGAGCGGCTCCTGGGAGTGGCAGCCCAGGCGGGCAGGGATCCATGCTGGCGCGCAGCCAGGCGGGCCACCTTGTAGACACTGCAGTACACAGCGAAGATCACCACAGCGGGCAGGCAGAAACACATTACACTAAAGACAATGGCGAACACCCTCCTGTAGCGGCTCGGGCTCCAGTGCAGTGAGCAGTGGGCCGCGCTAACTGAGCCCTGGTCCCCGTGTGCTGGGAGCCCATCAAAGAGCTTAACGAGGGCCAGCACCACGGACTTCACCCAGATGAAGGCGATGACCACAGCCGCCAGGCCGAGCGTCATCCTCACCTCGTAGCGCATGGGGTGCACGATGTAGTAGTAGCGCTCCACACTGATGGCGGTGACGGTGAGGATGGAGGCACAGATGAGGAAGATGCTGAGAGAAGTGTGGACCCGACATTCCAGCGTGGTGAGCTGCACGGCACCAAAGAAGGGTGAGCTGCAAAGAATGCCCAGGGGCATCAGCGACACAGCGCAGAGCAGGTCCACCGCACAGAGGTGGCCCACCAAGGCAAACTTGCGTAGGTGCGGTGCCTTCACGATGGCCGTCATCACGGCTAGGTTGGCCAGCAGGGCTGTTGCGTTCAGGGTCACCATGAAAAACATTCCCACCAAGTCTTTCAGGCGTTGGTCCACGCTGGTAGGTGCAGGTATGGAACCCCAGGAGCCCAATGTGTCGTTCCGTGTTGAGCGGTTGGTTGCCGGCCTCCACACTGGACTTAACTCTTCCATGTCTCACAACAGAATCCCAGAGGTTAGCATAGTGAGCTCCCCATACTTGTTTGTTGAGTCCAAAAAGAGCCAAGCACCCAAATATCCTCAATATTCCTGTTGACAAGGATCATATATAAAA
>JAOYSI010004452.1:0-14302 GCA_025775065.1 Hiodon alosoides
GACTATAATATCTGTTAGATACGAGGGAGCTAGCCCATTTACAGCTTTAAAAGTTAACAAAAGTAACTTAAAATCAGATCCAAACAGAATTGCAGCAAGCCTTTGTTCTTGTTTCTTTCACAGGAATCAGATTTGTGGACAGAGAACGGGCCCAATATGTCTGGATTCAGACTTTGAAACTGCTGTTCTGCTGATTAGTTAAAACACATATACCTTCATCTGTGAAAAATATTAAAAAACAAACCGAAGACCCATTTTTTTAAGCACCCATACACATCCCTTCACCAGGAAACTGACTGAGCCTCGGGCCCACACTATTCTAAAAGCAAACAAACAATACTTTCATGGCCAAAGACACAGAGGCAATCCCCCAGGCTCCACTTCATATTAGTAGCAGGGGGACATCCAGTCCAGAAAGCACTGTGGTCAGCCAAAGAACCCCATCGCAGAGGAAACAACGTTGCATGACTAGTCCATGACTAGTCAAGAGTTTTCTAGAGTGTTCACCTTGGGGGGACAAAAATTCAAAGGAGTCAGCAGCTTTATAGCAGCAGTGTGTAAACTGTGCCACACGTTTTCTTGATTCTTACCCAGCATTCTCCAAACAGACAATCTTCTCAAAACAAAATGATCTACTTTTCAGATGAAAGGCATCATTTAAAAATGGCATTTGAAAGGAGCATGTAATAGAGAACACTATGAAGATTACTAATCCATCTTTGATTTTCTTCGATTTGCTTTCCAGCCAAGTGACTGTTCTGCTCTGTCAAAGAGTTTGGATTTAAAAGGTTATTTTGTAGTTTGCCACGGAATTATAATAATTTGCTTGCATGGGAGAAACTGTATATTGTTTGATGTGGGAAGAAAAAGGTTTTAGTACTTTACAGCAGGTTTTAGTGCAAGATATTTTTGTAACATATACACGTGGCGGTATTATACAGAAAAATAAATAAAAAATGTACACTAATACTGTACTTTTTCTTTCGGTACTTTATTAACTTTATTTTTTTTATCTTCTGTATCAAATATAGTGAAACTTTAGAAATTGGATACTGCGTTTTTTAAATGACTGACAAGTGAGTACAGAGAAAAACAGGATTCCTAACCATTGTTTAAATTGGTGTATTGCCTTTTTTGAAAATGTTCCTTGCACATTTCTGACATTTAAGAATTTCAGATTTTTGCCTATTTATATAGAGCTAATATTGGAGCATAATTTGTTTGGATATTTTCTGCTCTTTATACATATTTTGTACCATGTGGTTGAGCATACATTCAGCTAGTTCACAAAACACCGCTACCTCACACCAGACCAATAGAGATCTACTTTAAATATGAACAGCACTTAGAATCCAATAGTCATTAAATGCAACACTGTTAACCTCAGAAGAGTTTAGAGGTGAAAGAAGTGAAACTAGGTGCACACATTTATTAAACAATACCCAAAATACCTGTATGTATGATAGCCAGCATTTGCATGCATGAACCTCTCATTGTTTTTTGACACTTGTTGAATAAAACAGGTGCAAATGCACCTTGAAATGACAAGGCCTTGTTCAAGGTGTGACTCATTAAGAAGCCAAATCTCCATTTTAGCAATGGTGCTAGCCCCATGCGCATAAACATAGATACTGCTCACTCCCATGGGTGTGTAAATTATTTTTTGTCTCAATGCATTGGTCTCTGCCTGTAAGACTAAAGGAATGCCACAAAATTATGTATTATTATTTATTATTATGCAGCAAATGTAAACACTCCAAAAATGCATTGCATTTACATAGAAACTATCAAACTTCTCTCTAAATAAGAAAAGTAAAAAGCAATGTGTAGAACTTTCGTTATGCTTCGAAGGATTACAGTAAACACTGAAAAAAGGGTATAGGGTGGCATCCTCCAAGTTCTCAGCAGAGACCAGACAAGTAATATTTACCTGGAACATCAACCTACGTTGTGGTGTCTGCAGCTGAAAAGTAAAATCGGTTCATATTCATAGTGATGTTTCATGAATTTCAGTTTGACTTATTTATTAAGCATTTTCTTATCTTATTTGTATAACAGGCCTTTAAAAAAAAGTCAAATTTTACCTCAAAATATAACTATTTCTCGTTTTTGATCTCAGCTTTTTTTGTTGTAGCTGTACTCCTGTTCAAGTACTATTACGTATTTATTCTTTACACAAAGAACAAAGTTCCCAAATTATATGTTTGTTAGTTTGTTTTTGTTATTTTTACTACTTTCCATTGTCCAGTTAGGCCGTAATTTACACGTGGGATCAAGCCACCAGCGCTCAGAACACACCTATAATTATAATTATTACCTTTGCTGTGATACGCGCAAATTACGTTGTACGGTAAATTGGAAATGTACATTTTGCCGTTTTCTGCCTTCGTTTAGCTTGATTTTTCGCGGTTTCGCCATACGTTTTTCTGCAGTTCTTGTGTCCATCATCAGTCTAATCAGAAATAAGATACATATCTTAAGATAAGTTATGGGTGAAGTTGCGAATGGTGTTTTAAACATGTTTTTGTGACATTGATGTTACATTTATTTTATTGCCTTAAAACATATAGTTTTAAAAAAAAAAAGTACATAATGAGGTTAAATTAAATGCATAATCAGTTTCGACACTGATTTTTACACTGGGTGTCGCCATTTACCACTTTTAACCTTTACATTAACTCACCATAGGCTAAATACAGATGTGCTGTAAAGTACTTTTTATTGCATTAAAACATTTGTTTAAAATTACATGGTTAACTACCAAGAAAGCTAACAAAAATAAATTAGATTTTTTTTTGCTCTCTACTGGAAAACACTTCTGTGTTATTTATTGTGAAATACAAATACAGAACTGTAGTCATTTGCAATACATTGAGCGCATTCATAAATATTATTTTTCCCCCCTTTGTGCATAGTTCTAAGTAGCATATCTTTACAGTTGCAAGAGGTGTAAACTGGCTTGCTTGCTAAATATTTTGGCTTTGTCTTCGTGTTTACTGTACATGGTGGCGGCAAGCGACTGGTAACAAACCACGCCTTTAAAACCGGCCGTGTCCAATCATATTAGTTCACTTTAGTTCCTGCTATCACCATAGCCATTCATCATCAAGAAAACTCAATATATGTCTCCGTAAATTATAATGTGGCCAATAAAGATTTAACATGCAAATTTACAGCCTCAAAAGCATTGTTGGTTGCTAACTTATCCTTGACCACCAACTCATAATCACTCAGTCGTGTGAGGATAGATGCAAGCGAGTATTGAAAAGGCAATGTGGATATGAACCATTGACGACTTTAAATCTGCTATTTCATTTGGAAGCCAGAATATATCGATATATTATTTGGATTTTATATGCAATATGACTTTTGAAGAATTTAGTGGAGACCACTCTGCAGAAAGGTAATTTTTAACTCTTCGAAATTTTCCAGTATGGAATTTAACTATTTCTATTCGAAGCGTTGCCCTTAAGGGACATTTCAGTACAGTAATATGCCACAAACAATCAGCTAAACGTTCGCAAATTTGTCCCTATATAATGTCAAAAGTTCTGTTAACTAGCTAGCTACGAGCTCGTGAGACTTCTCCGACTGTATGATCCGTCCATATCACGTTATCTAGGTGCTGACCTTTATTTTGTATTTTGTTCAAACTGAGCTACGGTGAAAATCTTTAAATAATACTTTTAAATCTGAATATCCATAAAATAATGAATCGGGTGTTTGGTATTTTAGGATGGATTCAGTGGCAAATGCCTTGGAAGAGGTTCTCAGCTCTGCATTACCACAGGGATGCATTATTGTTGGAGTTTACGAAGCGGCAAAATCACTCAATATGTAAGTAGCCAGCTAGCTTAACTGATGATATTTCTTATTCAATTACTTGGGTTATTATAGCTGTCTCACCAAAGCATTTTGATTGTTATTTCTAATGACACATGTCATTAGACAACGAAAAATAATTCATTAATGGAGATTACCCCTCTGTTAGTAAGTAGTAAAATTGAAGTCTGGTGAACTATTAGAGCCGTTCTACATTTTTCGTAGAGACCCGGATAACGTGGTTCTGTGCCTTCTGGCTACCGACGAGGAGGATGTCAAGGACGTCGCCCTTCAGATCCATTTTACCCTGATCCAGGCATTTTGCTGTGAAAATGACATTACCATCCTGCGTGTGAACAACATGAGGCGCCTGGCGGAGATCCTCGGAGGGCTGAAACAGGGAGGAGAGCCAATGGATCTTCACTGCGTATTAGTTACTGTAGGTGTCAATTATTGATGTTAAAGTACTGACTCATTATGAGTTTGCACCTCAGTCAGTTTTTTTCCCGCTTTCATTGTTGATCTTGCCGGTACGTGATCGCATGAACAAGACAGAAACGTGCATCCAACTTTATGCTTCCAGTTTAGACCTATTTCTACTGGTTATCTAAGTATGAGTCTTTTTTGGAGTAAGTAGGGTGGGGAGTTGTAAACAATATAAATTAGTTTATAATACTGATTAAGTGGCGGAATTTCCAGCCATTGCCTGTGAGTTGTACAGCTCTTTGATCAGAGTTGTTATGGGTTACTTGATGGAACTGATTGAAGTTCTTTCAAGTTACTACAGACATGGAGGGGCTTCGATGTGGATTGTGGGTTTTAAAAAAAGTCCCAAGAATCTGAAGCTGTAATAGTTGGCAGCTCAAGTGATCCCATTCCAATTTGGAGAGGTGGGGTTACTGCCTCCCCTGGCAGACCGCCCTGTGCTTCCTGTAGAAAACTTCTAAAAGCATTTTTTCCAGGAACCAACATGAATAGACATTAAAGGTTATTCTATGTATGTGAATTCCCAAAAGACCGTTTAGTTTTTTCCAGCCGACATTAAGCTGTGGCCTTTCTTCTCAACGGCATAACCATTTGATTATCTGGCTAATTTGATGATTGCATATTTTGCCCAGAATATGCAATAATGTAAAACTTAATTTGCCTTTCTTTCCAGAACCCACACTCGTCCACCTGGAAAGACCCAGCGCTGAGCAGAGTGAACGGGTTCTGCAGGGAGAGCCGCTGCCTGGACCAGTGGGTTCCTGTCATTAACCTTCCTGAGCGATGAAGCGTGGAAAGGGTTGAGACTTTACCTTTCAAAGAACTTCACTGGATTTGTGTATTGCTCCAGTGGATCCCTCAGGAGAAAAATCCCTCATGCTGATGGAAGGAAAAAAACAAACAAAAAGAAAAACACATTTTTGAAAATAAAAAAAATAAAAATCCAGAAATCTTTATGAGAAAGTGGGTGGATTTCAGCCAAACAGGAGGAGTTGCATTCTTGCTTTGGCACAGGGCAAGGTGACTCAGCAGTTTCGGGCAAATGGGAGAGCCGGGGGATGAAAATGCGTTCAAGCTGTTTCAGGAAGAGACACTGTACAGGAAATGGATCATGTGGGAGAACACCAGCTCCCGGGAGCACATGCAGAGGAGCCAACGAGGGCTTGGGAGTGGACTAAAGAAAAGATTGAGTGGTTAAAGGTTTCAGGAAACCAGAGGAAGGGCTGCAAATATGAAAATTCTGGAATTTTCCTTGCAATGAATTCTATCATTATTATTATTTTTTTTTAATTAATGCTGTTATTCTTGTTGTTACCATTGTAATTATTTAAAAAGTAAAGCCAATGTTTAGGAATAACTATGCATTGACAACTGTTTTACAAGTGAATAGTTTTTCTGTCATTTAAGTTATTTTTTTTATTATATTAACTTAATTGTATTTATGATGCAATTTTTATCATCAAACCTGTAAGAGTTAAAAAAGGTTTTTGTTTTTTTTAAATAAAAGTTTTGAACAAAACCTTGGCAGGGGCAATTGAAGGTCATTGAAAACATTATCTGTAATTAGACTGACCTTATTTTTCTAACCGGAAAACATATGGCATACCAACATTGGTGCCTAACCCCTCAGCTAGTTTCTGATTTGGCAAGCATCCAGGGTTCATTCAACTCATCTTACTCCATGAACCTTGGCCCTTCACTTTATACATCCCCCTTTTCTATCTTTAAACATGGTCACACATTTGGCTTTTATTCGACGTACTATTATTCTGTATTTCGCCTATGGTTTCATCCATAAATAAGTGGCAACTGTTACATGGTTAAAAGTTTTTTTTTTTTCTCTCGGTCGGCCTCCCGAACGTGCCTCTAATGTTTGCTGTAATGCCTCACTAAAAACTCCACAAGGAAGCCTTTGAATATGTGAGACAGGGAGTGAATGGTCTCCAGGCCCCTATGTGGTAAATCAGTTTGTAAGAGCACTGGTTGCCTACAATGTTACAAACACATGCACGCTTCGAACTTCAAAGAGAAGTACAGAGCCTGCACCACGATTACAGGCAAACGTTTAACCGGTATTCTAAACTTCAACTGCAAGTAGAGCACACATGCGCACGAGCACTATCAAGGTAGATCACCCTCAGAGCATACTATCAGGAAGGAGACATGCCTGTGCATATTGTATTGAAGTTACATCAACTTAGCCTTTGCCACAGAGGGAGTGGTTTTGCAGCAGTGATTGCTTCCTGTCTCATGACTGGAAAACCCACGGCAATGAATTGGAAAGGAAGCTGAGGAGTGCTGCTTGCATAATCCCTGCTGTGACATGTGCCCAGGTGATGCAGGAACTCCTGATATGGTGATGTCAGGCCTGATGCAAGGCAGCCTTTTCATCCCGGTAACTACTGATCAAGGTTTGGCACCTTGAACACCAAATTCCCATTGACCTCTGGCATATTACATAGTAAATGGTATTGCAATCATTGTCTTACCGCAAATGATCGGAACAACATGACTTGATAATAGGAACTTGCAATCTATTTATTGGTTGTAAAGATGTTTTTTCATTCTTCTATTTTCTCAAAAGTTTTAAATTCCTATTTGGATGAAATATATTCGGCATTGCGAATAGATAATTGGCCTATGAGTAGTTCATGAACAGAGGCTCCATAAAGCACACAGTCAGGAAAGTTAGGTGTGCCTGTTGAAATAAGGCAATGATTGTGTGCAAAAAAGTGACTGTATAAGATGCCAGTAGTTACCGGGAGGAAAGGTTGTCTTGCATCAGGCCTGACATCACCATATCAGGAGTTCCTGCATCACCTGGGCACATGTCACAGCAGGGATTATGCAAGCAGCACTCTTCAGCTTCCTTTCCAATTAGTTGCCGTGGGTTTTTCAGTCACGAGACAGGAAGCAATCACTGCTGCAAAACCACTCCCTCTGTGGCAAAGGCGAAGTTGATGTAAATTCAATACAATATCCAATATAAAATGTTATTATTATTACTCAGTAGACGCACTTACCAGCATTACACAATACCTGTTTAAAAAGTTTACTAAATTTACTAAAACAATGTCTCTGTATATCTCTGATATAAGAGTGTAAATTCTGGAATGAGTCAATGGTTTGGTTTTACATCAGAAGTGATAAACTGCAGAGGAGCTCTGGGAAATGCAAAGGCCCAAAGAAAGAAAAAAGCTACATTAACACAGATTTTGTGTTTACATTTCATTACACTGCTTTTGCATCCCAGGATGCAATAGAATCCTTCAGATCAATATGCAAATCTTTAATAAGCTCTTGGGGGGGGGGAAACTACAGAGACCTGGCACACGGTGGGCTGCACTCATACATAAGCTGTGTGGCTCCTGCAGTGGCCCATGTGGGGGCTGGCTAGTGCCTGCTCCTGCATTAACCAGCAGCTCAGCACATTCCGACCCCCTGATGTTGTGCATGTCGGGCAGCTACACGGTCTGTGCTGTAGAGAACTGAGAAGTGGAGTAGTAAGCCTTCCTGCAGGGTTCACCTTAATTGTTGTGTGCATGCACGAGCCAGTGAGGCGGCATCAGGTGTTAACCCCAGGTCAGGCCTCCTGAGAATCAAATGGCCATGCTAATGCATGCTGGGCAAAATCCCTTGATCTTTACTGCTTAGAATTTCTTTAACTGAAATTTTTCAGCCATTTCCCCAGTTGATATGGAGCTGTAGGGGCTGTGTGGGTTTGTGGCTGGGAGTCACTCGGTCTCAAGTGAGTCAGCTTCTGTGTCCTTTTGTCCTCTGTGGTGTCTGAGAGCAAAGAGAACAAGTTTGGGATGAAAAGCTTGGGGGGGGGGGGGGTGAAGAAAACCCAGATGAAAGAAGAGACGTTTGGTTATGCCATTAAAAGCGAGAGAGGAAATGAAAAGGGAAGCAGACGGTATCTGGTCTCCCCTCTCTGTTGTGGTTGGGCAGGCACTCCTTTGTGAACCAATGGGTTTGGCTGGCTGCCAGCGATATTTACATGCGCTTGGTAGTACGGCAGATTAGCGCTGCGTTTAAGGGTCCTGGATGTTCCGGGGGCTACACAGCACTGCTTTGCAGAGTTAGTTGTCCACTTCCCCTAGAACTGAATTCTCTTAAACACTTTTTATGCAACCTTTTATGCAGGTGATTGCAACACTTTCCCGGACATAAAGCATTGCAAAACTATTATTTTAACAGGAAGCAGAAACACAGATTTCAAAAGTAGCTTGGATTAAACTACTTTGTCTAAAAGTAAATTACATGCAATTTATTTGGCCCAGTTGTTAAATTTGGTGACTTTGTGGTCATGTGTCCTACCTCTACAACCGACTCAGTCACCAGTGGAAAGAATGTGTTTCTCAAGTTACAAAAAGGTTTAGATCCCTTTAGACCACCACCCAGCATTCAGTGGTTTCCAAAAATAACTCCCTTCTTATGAAGCGGAAACCAGGATTCCTGCTGTAGCTATTTTTAGAAAATGCATCCTCCACCCTCTCACAGAAGTGAGAAAGCTATGGGGCTGGAGAGATGGGGACAAATATCCCCTGATGGAGAAACAGCTGATCCACAAACAACTTCAGCTGACACTATCTGGATCCTCATCGTGCCCTTTGTGTAGAAGGCTAACTGACCAATCAAAGACAGAGCGTACACAAAGGATGGTGAGGCAAGGCAATGCAGATTGTCAGTGGAAGAACCCAGAAGATTCCAGAGGCCCATGGTTGAAAAGCACTCCGCTCGCTCAGTGTGATTTGAGCCATTCATTAGCAATCTGTGGGCTTTGCTGCAGGCAAATGAATAGAGAGAGCCACTGCAGTGGTGTCAGCACATACTTGGGTGGTGAAGCCTCGCAGCCAAGTGGGCCTCGGGTCACGAGGGGTAGGAGCGTTGTTCTGGAGGGAGACTGGCCGCTTTCAAGGACAATGGCCGCTGAATCAAACGCAGATGTTAAAAGTGGTCATTATCCAGGATGCAAATATATGAGGCATGGAGGGAGACAACAACCTAGCTGGCTTTGAAACCTTTGCACGGCCCTGTAATCCATGCCACAGAAATGTTTCTCAAATTAGTGTGAGTTTGCTGCCTCATACCAGACTCATAGAAGGGGGTCTCTCATCCTGCCCTGGGGGACTCCTGATCCGTGAGGGTTAGCATGACAGCCCCCTAAATTACCCCCCACCCCCTTTGTGCAGGCAATGAGCCTTGCAGGGTCATAATCAGTAAGGAGGAGAAAGGAAACCATGAACAAAGTCTACTACAGATGGAACACCATAATCTCACTCCAGTGCACTCTGGAATGTTTGTAGCCGGAGAGCGCAGACCCTGCAGGTTTTGTAGGGGATAAAATGGGCTGTTCATTTACCAGTCAAATACAAGTCATGTTGGGTCAAACTCAAAAGTAGGAAAATCAAATAAAGTAGACTGGGTCCATTGATGATCTTTTATCATCAAATATGATAAATATCTATAAATTATCCTTACACATTAGAAGAAAAATATTGGATCAGAAAGGAGTTGTCATTGAGTAGCAGCAGTCACAGAAGCATGAAATCAAGCACTCAGCAGACTGAAAAGTTGACAGGGCCACAGCGAGGTAGACAAAAAACCAGGGCTGCCTTAATTGTGCCAGAGCGAGACACACGATGGTTCCAACATCACCAAGCGTTTCCTGTCCTGCTCTCAAGACAACTCAAATCCAGTGGTGACCAGTAAAAGTAGGTGAAACATAGCATGATCCCACACATGGCCCATGTATTGAATTAAAGGCTTATCCTACAGCTCCTGTGACACGGCACCAGGAAACACAATCACCCAAAAAACGACAACGCCACAAGCCAGCCCCATCCCTCAGGGGCGAGAGCGGGCAGCACTTACATCAATGTGGGCCACCAGCTGACCTGATTCCAGGCGTATTCACAGCCCTGAGATTTAGGAGGTCACCATGAGGCACACGTGGGACGATTGCATAAAAGCAGCGCTTCACACAGCCGCACAAAAACAGGAAAGAAATCAAGTGGGGAATGTTTACGAGACCTGGCCTAAAATGACCGTTTGGTAATTATGTAGTTCAAAAGCAGGGGGGGTTGGGTGCTTCTGAAGTCACCACTCCAGTTTCAGTAAAAAAATAAAATAAAATAAAAAAATACTATTCAATACGAAGACTTTTTTTTTTGACTAGCAACAAAAAAATTAAACCAGTGCTAAAAGCGCGGATAAGTTAGTGCAGGGCAGAAAGGGACCCATTTTCCACAGGCCATTAGAAAAAGAGGGACAAGTTCAAATGAAAGTTTAAGAAAGTTTCTCAGCCCAGCTCAGGTCAAGCAGAGGCCAAGGCAGCATATTAACAGAAATTTGCTCAGCCTCAGTCCGAATAACTTTCAGTTGGCTAGCATTTCGAATACCAGCACTGCTGCTGTGCCTTGAAGCAAAGTGGGATTTGCCTCAGTAAACATCACGCTGTATGAACAGGTAAAGTGTAGCACTGTAAAAGGTCACCTGGGTGACAGTGGCGTGCCCCTAAGATGAGTTAGAGGTCAACACCAACTCCTTGTTCTCCACATTGAGTGGATAGTGCATAATCTCAACAGGAGTGCTCGTCTTCTCTTACCGTTTGTTGTGAGTAACTTTTCCATTCACATGCCACTCCTGGGCCATTGCATCGTATTTTTGTGCACAATGCCTCCCAAAGACGCTCTTCCTGGTCAAAATGGAACCCTTTTCTACATGCTTCTCATTCCAAAGCAATCGTGCGAAACGACTGTGCTAGTGCACTCTCCGGAGTTATTCACAAACAGTATTAGCTAGTAAAAAGCTAGTATTAGTTATGTTGTTGAGGTACATTAACCTTTTTGAGTGCTCTTTGAGAATGTAAAATAAAAAATGGCAACCATCGAGCAGAAAAACGACAGACAGAGAACTAGAGTGTATAATGTTTAATGAAGTAATTAAATAATTAAACATTTACAGTACCAGAAAAGATATACTCCAGCAATCACAAGGAAAAAAAAAAAAAAAGGAAAAAAAGTTGTAAATCCACCAGTTACACGAAATCAGAATAACTTCACTCCCAATTGATTCTTGAGCGCAGTGCCACTCTGCTGGAAGCAGGACTGCAGCATTGTGGAGCATCAGAAAGTTTACATCCAACGCTGAGGAAAATTTAAAACAAGGAGGCGTGAGCGCTTACTGGGGAAATGTCAGTGTGTGCATCCCCTGTGGACATGTCACCAACAGTGGAGCCAAGTCAAAATAGACAAACTTGAATAAGGCCACTGCTCGTGAGCTGGTGAGATCTGCCAGTGCTGTGGTGGCACATAACTCAACCGCAGTTCTGCCATCAGATGCAAAAATACAGCTGTAAACACAGAATATCAATACTCAAATCTTCACATTCACAACGGAATACTGAATCCCAATGATATCAGAACCACGACATTTTAATAGCAAAACAATCGCCCCCTAGTGAAAACGACCATGTCAACTATTATAGCTAAGAGCACCAGGTGTGAAACACAATCAGGCATACTGCTCGTTTTCTATATTGCTGGAGAAATCTGTACACAAGATGGCACACTGATGTTTAAAGTCTATCACACACACCATATATGTAGAGATTAACCGTTTAAAAACAAGAAAAACATCCTTCAAAATTCAGTAAGGCATAAGCATTTAAAGGGATACAATGTAATCATCATCATCGTCGTCGTGGTGAACTGCTGTTCAATATCACACTATTGTCCTTCATGCTGTCTTCATTCAACACAGCTGTTTCTGTTAGCTAAGCTAGTCACAGGGCACAATTTCTAAAGCCAAGAAATAGATGTACAAAAAATATTCTATGCTTCAATACAGTACTCCAGACTTTTACTTTTCAAACAGACGACTCGGCACACAGACCGTTCTCTAAAGGGGCAATATGTTCTTGAACAGAATCATCTAATTATACATGAAAATACTTTTGAGTAGAGTCATCACAGTCATTTACCTTTTCTTTTCTCTAGATGCGTTGACTGATACAGAACAAACTACACACTCCGACATAACTGTTCAACTAACACTTTCTGGGAAGCTTTGGAAATACCTGGTGAAACACAGACTTTCGATGCAACCATCACAGCCAAGGCCGTCTGCAGGTTTTCAATCACATCATGTACCAACCTAAAAGGGCTTTACATGATACCAGAGGGAGCAAGAAGTCTGAGGTCCTCACATGGTTTACACAGGTCTGGGGGTGGAAACAGACTGACCACTTATCACACTCCAGTGAAAAACAGCATGAGAGCAATACGTTTTTATTGCTCTTTTCCTCGTTTCGTTTCTCTTTTTCTGCGTACAAATTCCTGAAACCTTTTGACTTCTATGTCTCTTACTTAACACAACAGTTCTGTCTGTCTTCGTCAGTCAGTCGGAGAAGTGGGTGTGACAATCTATTGATGAACGGAGACCTACCCTGATTAACTCAAGACAGCGCATTTACACAGGGAAAGCGCCCTTTCCTCCCCAAGCCAAAGTATAGCCCGGTGAAATCCTCTCCATTCAGAGGGTCCATTCAAAAACAATTCAGGCTGTGTGAGATTTAGCACCACTGTAAGCGCTTCCAAGCCAGGTTACTACTACTAGTGTTTTCCATTGACATTTAAGAAAGGACACAAGACCGATTTAGGCTTGATACACGAAAAGGCATTGTTTATGCTTTGTTTATGCAAAGGCTTGGGAAGTCCTGTTTTTTTTTTTACAGACTGCAACAGTCTGAAATGCATCAGAGTGTCATCAGACATTGAATGCCATCGCACCATACAGTATGTCTACTCATTCATAACTCATCACCATCAAGCTTTGTTATAGATTGTGGCACAGTTCAAATTTGTGCTATTTTTCCTCTTTTCGATTAGTTTTAACACAGTGGGTAAAATACAGTAAAATAAAATAAAATAAAATAAAATATGGCTCACATTTCCATCAGAGTGACTTGTACTTAGTATTTAAGTAGGGGACAAATTATAGTGTATGTTTCTTTTAAATTGGACTTCTGTCAAAGAAAATAAGGAACATTAAAAAGCAGAAGAGTTCAGGCATCCCATTACAATATAGTACAGGGTTTTTTGTCCTTGAAAGGGTTTTCTGATGCAGGGATTCCCATGAGCAGTGGGTCATACTTGGCATGTTCTCCGCAGTAGTGCATGAGGTCTGCCGAGGCTTTGGACACCTGCAGAAGAAGACAGGTTACAGTTATATTACCAATGGAGAGACTGACACACTAACACACACACAAACATACGGACACAAGCAAACAGAGACACACGTATACAGACTCACACACTCATCTTGTGCCTTGCATATGCATTCACCCCCCTTGGATGTTTCCACATTTTGTAGTGCCAGAACTGGGATCTAAATGGGATTTTACTATTTATTTTACACAACATACCTAACACTTTGAAGGTCCACAATATTTTTATAGTGACACTAAAGTTAATTAAAATAAAAAAAACGAATACTTATGTAATTTGTTGTTTACATAAGTGTCCACCCCCGTTGCTATGAAACCCTTAAATAATTTCTAGTGAAACCACATCATTAGTTGAATGGAGTCCACCTATTTGCAATTAAAGTGTCACATGATCTCAAAATACATAAACCAGTTCCTGGAAGGCCCCAGAGTTTGTTAGAAAGCATATCTAAACAAATAGCATCATAAAGACCGAGGAGCTATCAAAACAAGTCCAGGATAAAGTTATGGAAAAGCACGAATCAGGGTTGGCTAATAAATAAAAAAATCCCAAACTTTGAAAATCCTGCAGAGCACCGTTAAATCCATTATTGAAAAATGAAACAAATATGGCACAACCGCGACTGCCTAGAAAGGCCATCCAACAAAACTCAGTGACCGGATAAGGAGGGCATTAGTCAGAGAGGCAACCAGGTGGCCAATGGTAACTCTGAAGGAGCTGGAGAGATCCGAAGCTGAGAGGGAAGAAACCGGCCATGGTAA
>JAOYSI010004454.1:0-14300 GCA_025775065.1 Hiodon alosoides
AAAAAATTTAAATAAAATACGCTCTTCCGATCTATATATTTTTTTTTTTTTTTACCGAAACAGAATTATGTAATTGCTAAAATACAGTAGTAGTAGTCCGTGTCGTGTTACATTTGATCCCGCTCGACTAAGTGTTTCTTCCATCAAACCGTCAACCAATGAAAATGTTCTAATTCGAAAAAGAATGAAAAAAGCTGGAGTGGGTCCAGCAAACGAAAGAGAAAGGGAGAAAAAGAGGAGAGGGAGGCCGCATTATTAAGAAGTGTGGCATCGATTAACAGATTTTTTCATTAAACCAAATCTGGAGGGAAACAAACTTGTACTTGTTAAGGGAAATGTTCAGCAGCAAGATGACATGCAAGCTAATCCGGGGGCTACTGTCAGCCTTAGCGCTTGTAGCATAAGCCCACCACAAGTTCCACAACCTACGGCAAGCTGTGGCAGAATATTCATCTCTTCGAGTCTTAGCGATCATGGGTTATATCACTTCGAGACCAATTCGACCATTTTGAAAGACCTGCGAAGACTGTTCCCGGTGTGTGCCAGTCATACAAAAATGAACTGCAGCGGGCCAAGAAGCACAAAGCGCTTTCAGATTAATCTACAGAGCGTGAAGTAACACAGAAAGGCCGGGAGCGATACCAGGTAGAAACGTTCAATGTCATTATTGACAAGTTAGTCAGCTGTTTCGACCATAGAAGAGATGCATACGGAAAATGAATGACAAGTCTGGGATTCTACTGAACATGGAATCCGAGGATTTGACCTCTGTTCCCGAACAGGCTGATGCACTCTGTGCTTCGTACCCTTCTGAATTAGATCAGAACTTGGCAGATGGAATTATCCAATTCAGATGCTTCGTACCCTTCTGAATTAGATCAGAACTTGGCAGATGGAATTATCCAATTCAGATGCTTCGTACAATGAGATACAGTGCCCTCCATAATGAATTAGAGCTATTCTGTATATGCCCAGTATGCTATGTCTGATTTATTAAAGAAAGAAAAAAAGCCTGACCACCAAACCAAGTTGGCTAGGGGTCCATCAGACATTTGTGCCCAGGGGTCTGTAACTTGATGCTTGGGGCCTGAACATGTGAGTACCATCTCAGACCCTGGAACTTGAATCATTCACACAAATATTAGCGGACAACTCAAGCCTTCAGCCAGAGTGAAAGGCTCAAGGATTTAAACAGCCAGTCCTGCGAAAACTCACTACAGAGGTACAATGGGACAAGACAAAATAATGGCGCAAAAGGTTGGTTGCCAAACAGGTTCAAGAAATTAGTCTTAACACAATCATGTTCTCAGGCAAAAACAGATTTAAAAAAAATAAATGTAAAAATAAGAATAAAAAACACTCAAGCTAACACTCTATTTGGGCTCAAATGAACTCCAAACACTCTCAACACTTCCCCTCAGGTGCAGGCCCAGACTAAACAAACAGCATCCTTTTACACAGTGGCTGATTGAACCAGTGCCTCTAGCTGTACCAATTACAAGACTGAAGAAAGTTGGCAATCAGCAAAAGGCCCAGAATGTCAGGCTGTCCACGGTTATACCATAATGAACTTTGCGAACTTACATTCACCATGTTTTGCCAATGGTTTTATTGTTTTTAATATCCTTACTGTCCTAATGCATATCATCTTATTTCCATGAATCCTGCCAGCAAGTACAGGGGAAGTGAAGACGTGTAATTGGTCTCTTACAGTCCAATCACCTTTGGCCATCATTTCTCACTCTAGGGCATGTCCCTCCTAACGGCCTTGCCAGCACCAATGGAAATTGACTCCCGATGCTGGTTAGCGACGAGCCAAAAGAGACCAGGGCAATTCCCACCAATCCTGGCCAGACACTCCTCTTCTGGTTACAATCGTTAAATAGCATGATCTGAATGCAAACTTACAAAACCAAGGGCAAGAAGGGCTGTCTTTTCATGCTTTTGAATTAAGGCATCTTTTTCAGAGGGATCCCTTCTGAAGCTTATTGAAATTGAATAACATGTGGGTGACTCCTAGCCTAGTCAGAAAACAGCCGCAGGGTGATTTTTGTTGGTTTCAGAAGTGACGATATAGTTATCACAGTTCACAGTTTAATGCAAATGGGACTCTGACTGATTTTAGTTTATCCCACTGCATTCCATGATGAAAACATTAAACCTAGTAGAATCAAAGCTAATCCCAACATTGGTGGCACAATGTGCCATTTGTCAGCTTCTTGGAAGGCCATTGCCCTAATGAGTTCCGTATTGATCAGGTCTAAAATGAAATTGATTAATAGTGCATCTGATTTTGTATGATTTGGTTGGGTGTGGAGTTAACCTTCCATTGTGATGTGACTTTATAAAACTCTAACCACATGGCCATGGAACTAAAATCTACAGCCAATGGCAATTTATGCCTGGAGAATAAGGTAGTACGACACTCCATTTGGCGTTCTTAAGTGAGCGTTTCCATAGGAGGTGACCATTAAGCTGGAAAAGGAAGCAAATCCTTGTTTTTTAACAAACCGAGACAGAAGGTGTTAATTAATTCATGCAGTTTATTGTGCATACTGATTTATGTACAGGGATGTTTTATTTATGAGCTATTATATGGTGACCTGCTGGGAAAGTGAGCCTGCATTCTATCTGGTCCAGATGCTCAGAAATACAGCCCTTGCGGGAACTAGCTATAAGGAGAGACGAAGAGTATGTTCCTCATAGAGCTCTCATGAAAAGAAACTGCAGTCGAGACCTTGCAGAATAGCAATGAGATGCCTTTGTCTGCACATGACACCCACCTACCCAATACCATTAATGTCTCAGAAAGTCTATTAGATTGACTTAATTTTGTTTAAACATAAGATGAAGCTTTACATATTTAGCAACCTCCTTCCCTGCTGAATTCCTATGCTTAAACAGACAATGTAAACATAATGGGTGCTATTAAAATATGTCAGATACTATTTTGATTACAGTACTGGAGCAGACAGCCGATCTCTCTTGTTTAAAGAGTTTCCAGCACGCTTCTTAAAGACTTGTGTAGTAACTTTGCCACAGTTGTGAAATAAATGATGTGTTTCTTTGTCTCGGAAAGGGCAAGAGCTGAAATAAATGACATGGCATTTTACAAAGTTAAAAGAACAGACCATTAATAAACTCTCTATTCAACTGGTTCTCACACTGAGAATAATGTGTATATCATTAATTGGGAATGGACCCTACAGAAGGCTCAGGCTGACTGCAAACACCATAAAAACGTTTCTTGGCGATGGACCAGTCAGCAGCTCAACAGCATCAGAGTTCATCAGCAGATTTTGACCGTGGACGTCAGTAAGATCCTCAGACTCAGTTTATCAGCTAGTGGATATGCGTAAAGGGATTTACATTTACAAATTTTAATACATATATAGGAAATGCTCATCAGTAACACATTGTTTATCGTGATGGTGGTCCGTGATTTGGATGAATCACCATCATAGCATAGTATTTTACTTTTGCTACTCAGATGGCACGTCGTTCTCAGAATGTCCTTGTAACATTGGAGCAACGTCAGCATGCTGTCAATGTCCCAACACGGCTTCTAACAATGTTGGCGCCAGCCCAGATTTGACTAAGTCAGCCTAATTGGTTATTGTCTCTCTAAGTTTTGGAAAGGAAAGAACTCTGAACTGCTGGAGGTCTGGCTTGTGCCTATGGTTCTGACGTTATAGCATTCTAAATGTGAGTTGAATCGAGGATGATACAATCAGAAGCTATACAAAGTTATAGTAGATTGTCAATGATTTTGTCATGTCCCTTCTTTTATGTTGTTGTCATTTTAGCCATGTGTTTACATACTGATAATATATTTAATTAACAAAACAATAAACCCTGTGAATATTTGTGGTTTTATATTATTTCTACAGCTGGGTCAATGAATAGACCACCCCCACATAAAGCTCGTATAGTCTTATATTGAGTACATACGCAACAGTTGTCATTTGCTTTTGTTTTTAGGAAAAAAGACAGAATGCCCAGGATGACAGGGTTCACAGTGCTGCTATACTGTTTATTTTATGAATTAACATTCGCCCCCAGTAAGCGATTAATATCTTAATTAACTCCATTACTCAATTTAATAATGACAAGTTGTTGCCTCTTTATTGTTTCCCACTAGGGGTTGATTTGTCCTCTGTAACCTCTTGCCATCCTGTCTTCCCTCCCACCCCACCCTGCCACGTACCGTCCTCTCAGGGAACATTGACAACAAGCGGGAGAATCAAACTTAAAATGCCATGCATAATTTTGCACAAATCATCTTACCTCACACGCAGTTAATTACTCTTGGCTGTTCACCGCAATGTAATTAACAGTTTCAGGAACACCCTCGGAATCCTAATTTGGAGAGCCACTGTGTCAAGGGTTTGACTTTCAGAGATAGGGCAAGCCATTCCGCACTACATCAGGTGATAATAAGCCTTTTAATCTTCTCATGGCGGAGTGCTGATGTGGTGGTGGGGGCAGACACTGACAGTGACAGCAGTCCGTGCACTGTGTTAGACTCTGGTTGCTTCCCACCGTTACTTTTATTTATCCAAGCTTAAGAAGAACTTGTTTGAGCTTAAAAAACCCTGGCTTCGTTTTTTTGTTTTTTTTTTGTTGATGTTTGGTTTTCTCTGAAGATGAATTATGTTCTCAAATGTCTGCATAAATTGGAAATCGCTGCAGATGCTAAGCTTGGCCTGGGCCTGGAAGGCAATGGAGTGCTCACTAATTGCGACAGATTTTCTTCCTTCTGGAGCAAAGCACGAAATGCTCTGCAGTGTGACAGTTTTGGGATAGCTGTCTTCTGTCACCTGTCCCTGTAGAACCCAGCGCGTTCTTGCAGGAGGCTGTCTCTGTCTCTCGGAACCGTGTTCCGTTCGGAGCCATACCAGGAGGCAGTGACATTGGGAATGTCCTGCTCAATGTGATCGCTGGCAGGTGTCAGCCAAGCACCTTGGGCTGCGGGTGGTACCAGGAGGTAGCGCTGAATAGGCAGCTTTCAGGCTGGGGTTGCCCTGCCGTACGGGCCGAGTTACTTCAGCAGATATGGGATACGCTGTATTAATGAGAGGCTCATTCATGACAGAACGTAAATATAGGACCAATAACTTTTTATAAGAGGTCACAGCCAAAATGGTAGATTTCTCAGCTAAGTGTGTCACTGTGCAGCTGCCCATAACGTGACTCCTTCTAAATGCCTTCACTTCAGAAGTCCATTCTCCTCAAGATACAATTTTAAACACGGAAGCCCAGGCAACACTGTACCACTAATGTAAGCTGTCATAGCTTCGCATTAAACAAAGGCTTCACTGACAATGTGCATTTTGCAATAAGAAATAACACAGCAAGTCATTCTCCTCATGCTTTAGAAACAAAATCAATGGGAGATTTAAAAGTACCACACAGCTGAAAAAATGTGTCAAAATAAATACACATTGGCAACTACTGAAGAGCTAAAAAGCCGTTCTCCTCTTCAACACACATCAGAGACAACTGTGACGGCAGGAAATCTGCAGAACTTTTTCAATAATTTGAATTCAAGAACACATAAAGCAAATGGAGAGAAGAAGAAGAAAGATATCCAGATTAAGTTTGGACTCAAGAACATGGCAAAGGTTAGGAATCAATTTAACAGCGATAATTATACTAACATTAAAAAGCATTATATTCTGACAAATTTTACAGTGACGTTGTAAATCAGAGATCTCATCTGCCCAATCCAGCTTTGTTAATATGCTGCCCTAAATCACCAATGTGATTCTCTCTAACCTAACCCCCCATACGTAGATGATTATACGTATAAAATCAAATGGATTGGATTTGGAGTTTGGTTGGAGTTGGGGGACCTCTGCTATAATTAATATTAGGAAGGACAATTGGAACCTTGGAACTCATTCATTGTATTAACTCTGAAATTGACTGTGGAACTTTTTCAGTAGGGCCTATGCAGCGTGCACGCACACACACAACTTGTTTAACACAGAGACAGAAATCGGATAATATCATCTGTTTATAAACATTTAGCCTGTAGTTGGCATTTAGTTGGCATTCTCCCGGCTCGTCGCTAACAAGCGTCTATTACCAGCTTCCCAGCGCCTGCAGGCTTGCAATGGCATCCAGAGGGTAGATGTCTCTCCTCTGATCAGTGCTGAAACTCCAGTGCAACCTGTGTAGCCTGCAGTGTGGTAAAGAGATGGGCGGCTTGAAGGAGACTGAGTTTGGAGGAGACAAAGAGCACACATGTCTCCTCACTCTTTTCATGTTTGTGAAATTGTCTTTTCAATCATTACATGTTTTGCTCACTTGTAAATACTTGATAAACAAGGTATATGAACAAATATGAACAAGGACAATGGATCGAGGTTAGTGGTTTTTCCTGGTTGATATATCATTAGAAATTTGCACCTGAAAGGGCATGGTCGGTGAAGTGTTAAACTATGAGTGGGAGCACCTTACTTTACATTTTAAACTATAAAGGTTAGAAGGATGTGACACCAGGCAGGTATTTTTAAGTGGCTAATCTAACATGTCATGACACTCTCCAGGTGACCTACTAGGATTTGTTTGGTCTGTAGGATTCGATATGACATTTTCTACATAGCTGATTCAAAACTTGGCTTTGCTTTCGTGAAGAGAAAGAATAAAAGGTGAGATTTTTCCAGGCAAAGACTAGCCTCTGTGGTTCGTTAGATCAATGACTCAGGTCAATCTTTGCTCCAGGACTCACTAT
The DNA here is from genome assembly GCA_025775065.1 of Hiodon alosoides. Classification (NCBI taxonomy): domain Eukaryota; kingdom Metazoa; phylum Chordata; class Actinopteri; order Hiodontiformes; family Hiodontidae; genus Hiodon; species Hiodon alosoides. The sequence continues at coordinate 6,740 of JAOYSI010004454.1, forward strand.
CCAGAGAGAGATGTGTCTACCAATGGGAGAGGTTGACTTACGGTAGTTATCGATGAGTTATCACATTGCCTGCGCACACTTTTGTCCACCATTGACACCAGCATTTTCATGTTTCTGATGGTCCTGTGGGTCAAAAAGCTCAGTGTCCTGGGTGAGTTCAACCCCAGAGACTTAAAGTTGTGTATGACAAATGCAACCCATTTTTGTGTTACATTGTTCTTTACACATTTGAGTTAAAGTTATATCGTTCTCCTTTCATGTTGTCTCTCTGGTAACACTTTCGTTGAGTGAACCTTAATATAAAGCCTACATAACACTGCCATAAGACGCTTGACAGAGAATGTCATGACGGTCCATGACTAATGTTGTCTCTCTTTCGGTTTCTGACCTAACGGCGTCATAATGCTTTGGAAAATGTTATGGCAACATGACATAGTTGATGTATGTCAGTTAGCGTAGCACACTCAGTTCTTATTTGTGTCATCTGTCATTAGAAGGTTTTTATTGACCGTGAATTTGGATAGCATAAAAAATGAGAGTGAAATGTTGCCTGTCAGTATTACCTGACACATGCCATACTGTTACGTAGTATTTTCACACTGATAAACTTGTTTCTTCCGTCCCAATTCCCCTGCAGATCTAATATGATGTGAATAACTGTCATGTTGCTGTTTAATAAAAGTGACGTTGTACTTAAGATAAAAAAATATATATACCCAAGTAGGTACGCTACGTGGGTATAAAACCACGTGTGCTCTTCATAAAAGGGGGAATGCAACTTGAAAAGTGACAGTGACATTAGCAGGGGTTTGTAACTAAAACGCCATTCATTTTGTGGGCTTGAGCATGGAGAGTGCGGTGACTAACCTGTTGCAGCTCAGAAGCTTTTGTAAGGGTGTTGAGCCTGGGTGTTAAGCAATTCAACTGTGTCAATCAAAAAAATGTAAAAAAAAATGACACCGGAAACAACCATGAGAAAGAAAGCTAAACATCAATTACACAGTACCTTTATTTGCAAAAATGTCAATTAGAAAAGCCATGTGAATTGCAAAATGTTTTTTCAAGTCATTTAAAAAAAAAAATCATTCAAAAAACTTTTTAAAGGATTATTTAATATGTCAAGAAACAGCAATTTGAATTGAGGATCAGTCAGAAATTTCAAGGATGGGAGTATTTTACACAATTTTTGTTTAAATAAAAGGAGGAGAATCCATCTCGCTGTTTAAACTTGGAAAAGATTTGGCCTGAAGCTGTTATATTCAGTATGTTTCTCTTTTGTGATCTTAAACCTTCTCAGGGTCTTCATTCATTCCCACTACAGCATTTTCAGAGCCTACATTACCCATTATGATACACGCATGTTTGTCATGTAGCATTTTCATACACGTATGAGACTTACGAATGCTTATTTTATTGACAAATTAAAAAACAGTTCTGCACTACTGAAACATTTTTAAAACGATTTAATGAACCTTAACCGAATGATTAATTAACGTGAAACAGGGAAATGCGGTTGACCACTTTATTAGTTCGACCAAAGGTAAAAATGCATATAAACTGATATATTGTTTGGTATATTTGCTTACATTTACAGTCCTGGACGAATGGGTAAAACTTGGAGATTGACTAACAAATAGATGTTTTGGCTCCTGGAAGTTTACGAGAGGAGAAGGTAACCCATCTTAAAAGCAATCAAGAATCCTTAAAATCAAAGAGTTCATGGTGAGGTTTACTTTAGTACATTAGGACATTAGAAAACACTCCTTCGATTGCAATACAGTGCAATTCAGAGAGCAGGACATTTATTGCTGCTTGCTCTCCACATGATATAAAAGCAGATTCAGAACCGTTCTTTATAGTTGATTGAATCTGGATCTGCTTCGCAACTCAAGGAAAGCTCCTGCTCTTACATCATCCAGTTAGGAGTCCCTGACTGGATGCATCTTTCTGCCGAGCGAAGCACGGATGTCAGAATCTTCAGGTTCAGCCTTTTCTCTTTACCCCCGACTATGAGTCCCATCTGCTCCTGACTAGCCAAGCTGAAACGTGACAGAATGCACAGGTACCAGAAACAAGGAGCCAACAATTTGAATGGGCGTTTAAATGGCTTGTCTGAAACCCACACCACATTAGCGCTTAACACATTTCCGAATTATGCATCTTTATGATACGCTTTCAATCTCACAGAATTTACAAAATATATAACAGAGCAGCTTTGAATTTAATTTTTTTTTCACCAGTAAATCAAACTAAGGTGCACATCACAGCTGTCTTGCCCATTCAGTGTGACTTTTGGCAGGATATCGGTTGGGGGGTTGGGGGCTCAGGGGCTCAGATTTATGCTAAACTAAAGCTTTCATTGGGAATGTTCCAGCTCAGGCAGTTTTTACCCAGAGCTGTTTACAGACAAAACCATCAATGTAGCTTAAGATGGAGCATCTCTTTAAGGAATCCAATTCTGCCACACTCCGAATTGCCCAATTAATTACCCAAGGAAACGCATGTCTGTGGTGCAGTGATGATTCTTTAAAGGTGGAAAGATTGTTATATCTTTTTTTGTATTTTATGAGAATGAGAAGTTGAATAAATAAATAAATAAATATAATCCCACTTTTTTAAATTCATTTTTAAATTAACTTTTTCTCTGTTAATTCATTTAGAAATTCCCACTAAGACTAACATTAGAAAGAAACGGATAAAGAAAAAGTACCAAAGGAGGGATGACCGTATGTTGTTGTAACCTAATATTAAGATTAAACTGCCTCTGTCACCATGATGTACTTATGGCCCAGCTCCCAAGATGTTAACATAAATACATACTGTGTACACCTGGTGTAAGTGACATGATTGTCGATCTTCATTCAATGCCTGCTTGGGTTCTGCAGTGCACTGTTCTTATTAGTTGGGTCTTATTTGCAGTGGACCCTTTCTTTTCCCCGAGAAAAGTGCCAAATGCTTTGTTCGACCTGCACAGAGAGCACGACATTCCTGTTTGGCTGCTTCCCAGTTCTGGCGATCAACCACAACATGTCCCTTGATTCTCCTTGAATCTGCTCTTTAACATTGCATATTAATGTCTACTGACGTGTATCCACTCATTTCCCTGATTTTATTGATGTGACGTGCACACAGGTCACAATAAGACAAGACAAGTACAATATATCTGATCCCTCCTCAAGTTCCTGAATCAGATGACATCTGTATTATATTCTGATGTTTTTGGAGCAATCATAATATAGTCTGGAAACAAATCATTAGTTTCAACGGAAAGAAACTGTAGTGTCATCTACCAAAAACAACAGATAACTTTAGGTCGAACAGTGATTCTTTCTGCTGCAATTCAATAGCCAAGGGCACCCTCAATGAAACTAGAAGACGAATAAGGCATAAAAAAACAGTTTGTCTTGTTTAATAACCTCGTATACATATATCTATATATATATATACATACATATATACATACATATATAGTATATCAAAATTAATAAATAAAATAGTATATGTAAAATAATAACCCTGGACATTCAATACAAGAATACCATTTTTTGCATTCTCATGGCTTTGGCTTGTTGAAAGCAAATCCTTTAGGTAGCGTATATATTCCAATAGCCCTTGGCTATTGAATTGCAAACAAACTGATGTGTTAAAATGTGAGGTGTCACATTATATAGTTACATAATTCAGGAACCAATAACTCTGGCCAGTACATTTTTTATTTGCTTAGAACACTAATGAGTTGAATGCATGCAGTTTAATTTAAACTGCTCCCTAGATACCATGTAGAATTTAAATTTAGGGAACACGTAAAACCCAAAAAAGGGGGAATTTCCTTACAAGTGTTACATGAAGCCAGCTACTGGACTACATTAGTGAAATAATAGAGTGTAGAGATAAGTCCGCTGGGAGTAGCCTGGCTGCTGGAGAGAGCGGCCATGTGCTTACTCTGTCCCATGTGTCACTGTCCTTTTGTTTACACACATAAAGGCTTTTCCAGCCATTGTGGAATTGATTGTCTCTGAAAACGCGGCGATCTTTGTGGGATGCTAAACAAACTGTCAACCTAATGTGTTTTCATCTGGAGGAGGTCCGCTTTGGCAAACAAATAACAAAATCAAATGCAAGTAGTGCAAAAGTAGTGCAAAAGTAGTGTGCTCTTCTGGCAAATGTGCTCCTCTCACTGACCAGTTTGCACTGAAGTTTTTTAAAATGCCCGGTTGCAGAATTATGTTTGTGTTATGTTGATTGCATGTTCCTTTAGACTGATATAAACTCTATTTTTTCAGCTGCCTTTGCGTGTTTTCTTCATCCCTGTTTGCCCAATATTCCCTGTTTACCAATTGAACTTTTTTTTTGTTTATAATGCATATTTAGAATAAAATAATATACATATATGTCGATATATATGCACCTGCATCGGTATGTCAACTGCTGAAGCTGGTGGTTTGGGACGGGGTCTTCAGTGTCAATATAATTCAGTGACATTTGTCATCTGTCTGCAAATTCTCAGTTGGTCATTCTCACGGTCATTGGTGTGGTTCCTAAAACAGACACTTGAGTGCTCAGCCAAACAAGCCAATGCTGTTTCTATTCACCAGCTAACTGATTTTTCTGTTTTAATATTTACATATAGAGTGAGGTGTAAATATACCAATCAAATGTTTGTTTTTGGGGTTTTTTTGGACATGAAATATAAATTGAAAATTTTCTAATGAGGCTCTGATAACATGTGAATTGTGCCAAGGAGAATGTTTCCTGGAAGACCACAATGAGGGGAGGGAGAGTTTCACTTTTCCAGTTTTATTTTGTTCAGTAAAGAAAGCAGAATATATTATATTATATCCTGCAAAAGCAAAATTAGAGTAAAAAAGAGTGTTTTGTGTTCAATAACTTTCTAAACTTGAAATTCCACAATGGATTGTAAGTATCTTACCTCCTGATGGTGAACATGACATTCCTCTTTTTCACCTTCTCACTAATGGGTTTGTTGAATGCTGATTGTGATCGGTTTCCAATCCTTTAGTTCTGAGTTACGCTCTCTCTAGCTGTCAAGCCAGTGAACTCTGCCAACTGAGCAGTGTGATGGTGTAGGAAAGGGTCAAACAGTTGCGTGTTAGCAACGATTAAAATTTTTTCTATGCTTCACAGCAGTATTTTCTGAGGGGTGTATTTGCTATTAAGCAAATTCCACTTTAAGATGCTCGATTGAGCATAAAGCAGTAAACAGTAATTTGGTTAATATATGATGTGCTTCTCTTCATTTGTTTGGGGTATTTGTCAGACAGTACCATTTGCAGAAGAAGACTAATGTAATTTTCACATTACAGAAGTCAAATAAATCACTTTCAGCATCATGAAACTCAGTTTTTGCCTTTAGTGTATCACATTTGTATATTAAGATGTGTATAGACATCCATGCTTTTTCATAGCAAAGACATCCCTTACGTGTTCTGAGACTATTTTGAGGGTCTTTGGAAGGTCTGTGGCCTGAAGCTGCTCTAAGAATGAGCCACGTTTATGGGCCCATCATCAGCAGCTGTGCTCCAAAGTTTCCATATCTACCTGAATTGGCCCCTCCCTCCCCTCAGTAGAGAGAGGCAATTGTCCCAGCCACTTACAAACCCTGAAGATGATTGTAGACCAAGGCTCCGATGCCCGTGCAGCCCCTTCCCTGATGCACCCAACCACCAGCACCACGGTTAGACGTGGTCTGCGTCCTCGGGGTGTGCTCCAGAACTTGGTAACTGGTGCCACGGTGCCCTTGATGACAAAGTTCAGGCCCCACATGGGGCTGCTGCAGCCTGTTCTAGGGATGCAGAGGGACGTCATAGTGGTGGCACAAGGATAGGCTGTGTCTGTTCCCTGACCCCAGAGCAGTGCCAGCACAACAAGGACAGGCTGTGTCGGTTCCCTGACCCCAGAGCAGTGCCAGCACAACAGTTCTCAGAGCAGTGCCAGCACAACAGTTCTCAGAGCAGTGCCAGCACAACAGTTCTCAGAGCAGTGCTAGCACAACAGTTCTCAGAGCAGTGCTAGCACAACAGTTCTCAGAGCAGTGCTAGCACAACAATTCTGCATTCTTAATGAAGCCAGCAGGGCTGAAGCCAGTGAAGAGTAATAAATTACTTAATTGGAAGTTACGCAAAACAAGAGGGTTAATAATTCAGAAACGCATTGCAACAGTACATCCGAGTTAATCATTCCAGAGATCGTGGAAAATGTAACTGTAGACTGATTAATACTCGTGTGGTGTGCCTTTCACTTTTATTGTTTTTTTGTTAGCAAAATGCCTGTTAAGACCAATCATGGATGATGAAACATAAATAAATGCTCCACAGACAGGGAAAAACAAGGAAACAAAAGCAGACAAATCCCAATTCACACCACTTCTCCCTTCACCCTCCCCGTGCTGGTGTTTTGAGTCGGAGGAATGTATCAGTGTTGTCTCAATAGCTACAAATCAAGTGTCTCTCTGACAGCCTCTGCAATGCAGGCTCATGACACTCCTCGCCTGGCCACTTCCCCATTCCGCTCAGCTTCTGTGGCAGACCAGCCTTTTCGCTCAGCATGCAGAGCACACAGAGAGAAAATAAAAAGACCACCCAAGCACCCCCACCACGCAGAACTAAAGAAGGTAAACCACCCCACGCTCACAGATGTATGCTTCACATTTACGCTCCTCATTGCCCCTTCACCGTGATTAATGTCAAATGGATATTGTGTATCAGGAGCCATTTTGTACTGTGCTGGCACCGACAGTTTGGACCAAGATTAAGATAACGAGAGTGTAAAAACCCCAGGCTCCCTGGCATCACGTGCCGGTTACACACCTCAGAAATCCGACATGTCTGGACAGTAATGGATGGCTCAGCCGCACATCGAACCTTACAGAGGTGTGGCTGTGATCTCGGATCCATGCCTTTGAAAAGTTCTTCATTCATTCTTGTCTCGTATAAATTTTCTGCTATCGGGAGGGGTGTCCTTGGAGGGGAAGAGCAGACAGGATAAGAGCTATGACTGCCTGCATTATCATAACCAACGCTTTTGGGCAATAGTGATTAGCTGTAGCCGGCTACTTTTTTCACTAGCTTTTATGTTAGCTGGCAAAATATATTTTTGTGTAGCTCACTAATTTAAAAAGAGAAACGCGGCTAAATATAGCATTTTAGCAGTGTGGATTCACAAGGTCATACCTGATTGGGTTTCATTTCGCCAGGGAAATCATAACACATGGGGAGAAATTAAACATGTACACGGAGCAGTGGGCAAGTGATTTCTGAATTCAACTGAGTTAGATTTAGATGCAGAGAATGAGACCAACACAAAGTCACACCTTTCCTGGTGCTGAACATTAACACAGCATAAAATTAAATGTAACCAAAACATTATCACATCACACAATGTACAATACAGAATTACACCATTTGCAAATTTCAAACCCCCCTCTCAGTGACTGAGCGTGGTGTGGTGTGGTGTGGTGTGGTGTGGTGTGGTGTGGTGTGTGTGTGTGTGTGTGTGTGTGTGTGTGTGTGTGTGTGTGTGTGTGTGTGTGTGTGTGTGTGTG